>MU266776.1:0-14993 GCA_021014945.1 Leucogyrophana mollusca | reverse complement strand
GAAAGGGACAGTCTGGACACAACCTAGAGAAAACTGTAGCTAGTGCAGGTATGGACTCGGCATGCGGACATGATTTCATGACACCCCAAAACCCATCCAGACGCACGTCAACCGCATTCTCCGCATGTCTCCTTACGTTCAGACCTGACAATTCCTGCTTTCGGTTCATTATCCCTGTCGGGGGTGCGCTGATATGGCCGTTTGTTTGTCGTCCTCCACATACTTCCATTCGGCTCACAGTGCTGCTATTGCGTTACTCCTCTTGTTGATCCGGGTGTCGTCTCCTACTCTATCAAACTTCGCTTCTAGCGCCTCCTCTTGCTCTCTGCCGCACTCTTGCTCTCTGCCGCACTCGTGCGTTCTGCTCGGCTCGCGTTAGCCAGATCGCGACCGAACCACATATAAAAGCCGCCCGAATCCCCTCTACCATTCTCCAACCCTCTGCTTGCGCTTTCCGCCTCTGCACACACTATCAACAAACACCATGTCGCCCACGTACGAGCACTTCTTCTGGACTGTTGCCATCGACAACGCAGATACTGGCGCCGAACCCGTAGATATCGGTGTGGCGAAGCGTGCCCAACTCCGCAAGGCTGCCGTGGACTTGAATAGCATTCCCTCCATTCTTTTCGCAACCGCGGAGGGCGGCACCGCTGCGGTGCATCCCGAGATTTGCCTCCTCCTTTCTGTCGACGAACACGACACCGTCAACGAATATGCCACCCACATCGCGAAGGCGCTTGCAACCCACGGCCTTGACGCCAAACTGACCTTGCAAGAAGAAACTCGCTTCTACGAATTTGGCGAGGCGGAGGTGAAGTGCGTGAGAGAGTGTCAGTGTATCCCGTCAGGAGAGGAAGAGAAGGCTAAGATATACCGTCTCATCGAATCTGCTGAGACCCTCCCCCCCCTTCCTGAACCCAACGACGTGGACGATAGCCCCAATGGCAACAACACAGGGGGAATTAGCGCATTGGGGAATATGTTTGCATCTGCGGGCGTGCTCGTATCCGGAAGCTTTGGAAACACAGCAAACATCGCCGCGCAGCAAAGAGGCCCCGCGCCATTCACGATCACTGCCGAGAAGTACGAGGAGCTGAAAAACTCAAGGGGGGACGACCTTCGCTACGTCCTTAAAAAGCTTTACCGCACCATCTACGGCCTGCGGGACGAACTCAAGAACTCTATCGTCATGGCTGAGCTGGCGTCCGTGGGCGTGGTGACGGTCGGGGTCGCTATGCATGACTTTTACCAACGCCTGGTAAGGGCAGCGATAGCTGGCGGGACAGCCCACACCACAGGGAGAGCACTCGCTTTCAGCACGGCCGCAGCTTTGACGGTGGGCGGACCAGCGACGCTAGGTGTGGTGATAACACCAGCGGGGATGACGGCCGCATTCTTGATGAAAGAGTGAGCACTCCGTAACACTGACTTGGATATCTGAACTAATATCAGTGTTATTTACGAAGCGCAACGAACGTCCTTCTTGTCGTGAACGACAGCGAGTATGACCTGACATTCAGGGACGACGACGTCACCAGCGGCCAACGTTGCTCTGTGGTAACGACCATCCCCGCAAGGGCCAGCGGCCATAGCAAACTCGGATATCCAACTCTATATCCGTGCGGAGCATTCGTCTACCAGAAGGCACGTCCCAATCAACTCTCGCATTGCTTAGCTCTGACGCTCATCTTCTCTGCAGAAATTAGGCAGCTGGTACGGTTCGCTGTTTGGCGTCGAGTTCGGTGCGCGGAGGCGCGCTTGGACAGACCGCGTCTCGATCGGGATGGACAGCCCCAACACTGCTCTCGGCGGGTCGAACTCGATCTTCGTCACGGGCAACGATGCTAAGAAGGCGATGGCTGGGGCTCGTGACGGCAACGCGGAGGATGACTCCGCGAACACCCCCCGTGGCCGGATCACCGGTCGTCGTGCACATAAGTGGGGCCCCATCAACTTCGGATTTGCTTTCTACAAGGCAACAGTACCGTAGCCCTCCGCGTCTTGTAGTCTTGTACGATATTTGTGTCTCACGTACGCGGAGTTGTTCTTTCTGATAGTCATGTGCGTGTAAGGACTTCCACAGCACTGTAGCCTAGGATATTTCTTGTCACAAATACGCGACGTTGTTGTCTTCTGTAGTAATCCTGGTAGAATGGACGAGGTCACGGCTGACCGGGGAAGAGTGAGCCCTGCACTCGACACTCAGCACTCGGTCGTCAACGCAAAATGAAAGAGGCAGATGGACAGACAAGAGCACAAAAAAGCGGCCTGATATCATTAGACGCAAGATAGAGTTGGGGAAGTACTTACCTCAATCACGGTACGAGAGACGTCCCAATTGTATGAACACGAAACTGCATCATGCACGCTGGCCTCTCGGCCTCCAAGCTCATCATCCCTCAGCAACATCTCAATTTCATCGTTGTATTCGTCCTGGCGAGAAGTCAAGGCCCTCGATGAATGCTTAACGTCTGCAACGTCCTTGAGGATGCACCCCCACTGTGCCTCGAGAAGTCGACTCGTAAACATGGTGTACATCTTGATAGACTGCACTGGATAATATGGGGTCGAAATGAATCGCTGAGCCGCGTTTTCGGTTCACGTTGCCTCGTAGGCTTCCCAAACACTGGAAATGCGTCACTGACGCGCATGACGTGCCATGCGAAGACATCATGGAGGAGCCGAGACTGCGAAAAAGAGGCGCGCTTGAACATAGTAATAATCTGAACTGGCATACTACGGGATCACCATAAGTGAACGGCACAGGCTTTTTGCCACCGACAACTCGAGGTAACTGGTCGTGAACGCAAATACTGTGCACCGCCTTGCAAGTGCTTCGGGTGTCAGTGGCCATGGCGTCCGCACGCTTGTGTCAGGAGCGAGTCTCCCAACGAGCCCAATAACATGTGGCACCGCGTGTCACTCAGACTGTCAGAGGTATAACGCACTTGGTCACAACTTGACTTGCTGCTGCGATGAGAAACTTGCGGTCATCGCAAAGCCGCCTGAATCCACGAATGCGATGCACGGTGCATCATGTCCCACGCTGCGAACGGCGGGAACGGGGCTGATCCCGTGTAGCACTCCATACAAAGTTGTGGACGTTGAATGTCCGGACGCGTGCGACCCTCGACCAGCACGCCATAACCGGCTGGACCTGGTCTCTTCTGGGTCCTTGGTACACCAGACCCAGACCCAGGACGACAGCCATCAAATCGGTTATTGCGCTTGAGGTAAATATTCTTGAATGTTATCAGCAGCTCGAAGGGACTCGTACTACGTGCGATGTGGCGAGTTCAAGAGAGCAGTGCATAACTCACTTAGACGACAAACTGGAGACTGAAAGTCCGCCCACTCTACTCGTCGTCAACTACCACCTCACCGTCACTATCATCCGCACCCAACGTCTCACTCGCCTTGGCGCGCGCACCCCGCCATCCAGCGGTTCATGGGCACGGTGATGCCGCAGCTGGGGGTGTCGCACGGGCGCTGGGGTGCCTGGGTGATTGGGGGGAGCGCAGTAGGCGGAGAGGGCATCTGAATAGGTGCAGGCACTGAAGGGTCGTTCATGCTTGTGCTAGGGGAGCGCTAGTGGCTTTGGCAGGAGACGGCGCCAGGAGCGCTGGCAGAGAGCACGTCGCCATTCAACGACTTCGTATGGGTTGGCGCTCGCTTTACGCGTGTATGCAGATTCTGCGCGGGATTCGGAGAGTCCCGTACGTGTGTCGCCGGGTCCTGGAGATCGTGATGAGTACAGCAACCCCGCCGAGTTGAGGCGTGACAACCTACCTCGGGGTATGGGGTGAGTAGTGCGACGACGTCCTCAGGCAGGACTTGTGGGACTTGAGAGATTATATCATGTGGCCCATATGTATACCCCATTTTGAACGTCGAATGTATATGAGCAGTATGTCGAGCTCAAGACCCATGACGAGGGGGTACATATACGCTTGACAGTACGGGGAAGTAAGACGGGATGCGGAGCGTTGTGGATGAGATGGACGGCAGAGGTATAATGCTAGCGAGGCAACGAGAACTCGACGATGTCCGCCCGAGGAGGGGTGAGGACTTGGCATATTTTCACGAGCGGTCCCAGAGCAAGCTGGGGGAAATAGCACGCGTACTGAAGTGGCTAGACAGCGGGGGGGGGGGGGGGGGGGGGGCGTCGGGTTGTCGGTGTTGGCTGGAATTGGGAGCAGGCCTGGAGGCGGGGAAATCGAGCGCTAAGTCACAAGTGGGCTGAAAGCTGCACGCGTGGCGGACACGGCGCTCGACGGCAATTCCGGTCCCATATCAAGCAGGCCGACGGAAGGTTGGAAATTGGACGAGAATGCCTCCCAAGGACGCTGTACGAATCAAACAATGGATGAGGGTGACTTCATCCCCAAGTGCCTCCTCTTGGGCTCCTGGACGACGTGACTGTGGACTCGGTGTACACGCAAAACGGAAGGTCTGGCTTGCATTGGTGCGATCGCTGCAATGGGGAATTGGCTCGATGATGGTGGATCTGGTCGAGTCCCGCTACCAGGGAATTTTGGCTCGGGCGGCCTGCCTGTCATACACAAAGGTCCAGGTAAGGGTTTAAATCCGTGTCGGGGTCGAAGCCAGTCGACTTGTTGACCTGGCTTTGCGATGTGGACATAGTTAAATCACAAGGAGAGCCGGTCATCCCTGTTGCGAGTCGAGCTTAGAAGCTGGTCGGGAACCAGGCTGTTTCCCATTTCCCGCGCGGAGTTAGACTCCTCACATGGACAGCAATAGCGCCAGTCAACTCCTCCATTGTCCACGGCCACTACTTGGTGTCTAGTCGGACAGTTCCGAACTCCAGCAGGACTGTTGTTTTCTACCTCTTGACTCGGTGTGTCCAACCACGATGTTTTGCTTGCTTCTTCGGGCGGACTCTTGGAAGCAACCTCTGCTACACACGGTTGTCGTTGCTCAAGGCATTAACGTTTATTTCTGGGTAGAAGGCCCTAATTAGTCACATCCACAGGTAGGCGTTGCCAGATGTATAGAACTGCGCCCTGCTGCCTGTTCCCCACTGCGAGTCGTCCAAAGTGTCACAAGCTACAGGGTACAAGCATCTATCTGAGCAACTGTCTTCTGTCAAGGCTTTCCCCTCCACCTCGTCTACCCAGGTTGGCTTGTTGGAATGGAGTCCACTGAGAGGTATATCGCCCCCTCGATTTTAGCTTGTATTTGACTTCTTTGCTATTGATTGGTTCATCTGGGGCACTATGCTATTCCAGAAAGATACTTGTGACCGGTATGCCGATTCGATATTCATTGTGCGCTGTGTGTTACTCACAGTGTTCAATGCTGAAGTATTGAAGGCATCGGGGATACCAAGTCGTACAATTCATCGGTCGTTGAAGCTTTCTGTGGAGGTGTCGGCTGGTGGACACATCTGGAAGACGAAGGAATGGCAGGGGAACAACCCAGAGTGGAACGAGACTTTTGTGCTGTATGTTCTCGCAATCGCATCAGTGCCACCATGCTCTGCTGAACGCTGGTGCTGCTACATACTCACGCAGAAATATCCAAGATCCCGCCGTCATACGCGTAGCTGTAATAGACCGGATGGGTACTGGGAGATCGTCCCTGAGAGGTGAAACGTCTGTTTCGAGCAAAGATATCGATGACGTCGTAGGTGGGCCTTGGGTCACTGTTTTCACCGATTGTGAGTCTGAGCCTTGTTTTTCTAGTTATAGGGAAAACTTTTCAGCTACATAAGGAGGGTAGCCCGCGAGGAAAGATCGCCCTAACCTTCGAACGAGTTTCGCTCCGAGAATCTGCGCCGATCTCGTCCCAAGACGCAGGTATTGACGCATCTGCAGGTCAGTCGTCGTCAGTCGTAGAACCTGCCACGAGATCCCAACATGAGATCGCTGTGGGGGTGGTGGAGCCGGTGTCCCAAGGTGCGAATGTCGACGCACCTGCAAACCCATCGCCAGATGTCGTTGGAGCCGTGGACAAGGCCCATCGCAGTGTCAGTGGCTTGACTACCCCACGAGTTATCGGGAGCGTGTCTGGTATAACAGGCGATGTGAACGCCATCGAGGATGTCACAGGCAGCGCTGCATTCGCGCTGGTCTTTGGGTACGTCGAACAATTAGTGCATATAGGGGGCGTTCTCGCCGAGGTGCGGGTACTCGAGTAAGCTAAGACGTATGCAAAGCTGACTAGACCAATATAATTGTGCAGGTCCATCCGTGGGCTGCGCTCGCTTGGAGTGTGCTCAGTGTAATACCGAAGGTACTCAGCGCACTACTTATTGCCTCAACGTGAAGTGACATTATGCTTTCCACAGACGATGAGTGCGCAAATGAACCGCGATCAAAAGGTCCAGCAACTTTGGTCTACGGCGGCGGACATGTTGTCTTTACTGGGGGACGCGAAGCCTGTTATTGAGGAGTGTCAGGCCCCCATCGTCTCCGACATGATGAAACAAATATACGAGTGTGCATTGTTTGTCAGGGAATACTGCGGAAAGGGGTTTGCTAGTCAGTTCGCTGGTGCCTCCGCTTCATACACGAATACTTACTTCAAGGCTTTCGCAGAGCGGGCGCTAAGGGACTCTATGAGCACGTCGACCGACTCGGCTATTGACCAATACAATACTGCCTTCAAGGAGCTCAAGGAACAGTTTCGATCGAGGTCCGAATTGGTTGCCCTGAGGATATTCAAGGACATTCGGCAAGGCATCGTTGAGCTGTCCACCCTGTCGCAAGACATAAAAGACCTGGGTGCGTGACGTCGCCCACATCAAACTCCTTGAATTTTTCCTCTGACTCCCACTGTTAGAACGAACGATGCTCTTGGACAATCTTCCTGGAACGGACCTCGCTGGCTTGCGTTGCGACATCAACCGCGTCTGCCTGCCAACTACTCGGCAGGGGCTTCTTTCCGACATCATGGCCTGGGTCGCAGACGCGAGCGAAAAGCAGGCATTCTGGCTGCATGGTGTTGCCGGCACGGGGAAATCGACTGTGGCAAACACGGTGGCTGCGCGTTTTGACAAAGTCGGACGTCTAGGCGCAAGCTTTCGATTCAATCGCGACGTCGACAGTCGCAATGGTCCCGCCTTTCTTTTTGGCAGTATCACATACCAACTCGCATCGTTCTCCACCATTCTCAAAGACCATATTCTTGCTGCGGTCAAAGCGCATGGGAAGATGACGCAGTTCTCTGCACGAGAGCAGCTGCAGAAGTATATTATTCAACCCATGAGCCGGATCGCGTTCTCTGGTCCCATCGTAATCGTTCTCGACGCACTGGACGAATGTGGTGGTGAACAAGACCGTCAAGATATCTTGGAGGCCATAAATGACGAGATGGCCAATTTCCCGCGTTTCGTGAAGCTATTTCTCGTCAGCAGATATCAAGTGGATATCCGATCTGTCTTGGAGCGCGGCTGCCTGTCGAAATCCATAGACGGTGTCGATGGCACGGCAAGGGACATCCTCGACTACATCGCTGTCCGGATGCTGAAGGTCGCAGATCGCCATGCCCTTCCATCGGACTGGTTGGGGCCTGAGATGAGGGCTGAGCTGGGTCGTCGCGCCGACGGGTTATTCATCTGGGCGTCGGTAGCTTGCGATTTCATCCTCCGGAGCGACGATCCAAAGGTTGCCCTGCACTATATGGTATCCACTGGGACGCTTCATTCAACAGGGCAGGGAGGCGCTCTCGACGCCTTGTACACAGGTATCTTGCAACAAGCCTGCACACACTTGCCCCCACCCTCCAGCGTATCTAACCTGCGCAACATCATCGGCGCTATTGTGACCGCGAAAACGCCTTTGACCCAGCAAGGATTGGATATGCTCCTTGGGCTCAACGACAGGATCTTGCAACGTTCCATTTTACTCCCGGATGACTCGCGGCTTGAGGTCACTACGTGCAGCTCCGTCATTGCACGGCTCGGGTCCATGTTGCGCAAAGATGATGGCTTCATACGAGTACTTCATGCATCCATCTTTGACTTCTTCACATCGCCTACACGCTGCACCGACTCTCGCTTTTACATCGACAAGGGGCTATTCAATCGGTTCCTAGCTTCTCGCTGTTTCGACGCAATGAAGGTACTAAAGCGCGACATCTGTGGTATTAATGACCCCACGAAGATGAACGAGGACATCAAAGATCTATCCCAGCGTCTAGAGGACAATGTGCCCGAGCACGTTCGGTACGGATGCCTGTACTGGCATCTTCATCTGGCCGACGTCGCCATTGAGGACCGGAAGTTGTTTCAGGTGGCGAAGGACTGGTTGTCGACGCACCTGCTGCATTGGTTCGAAGTGATGAGCTTGCGGGGTGATGTACTTGACATCTTGAATGCCCTTGACCGGGTTGTACTGTGGTTTCAGGTATAGTAGCTTACATGAGCGCTAGACTCTTCCTTTCTTCGTTTTGCTCATGTTCTGCGTTTAGCACCACTCGCAGTCCGATGATGTACTCCTATTGCTCGAGGATGCCAGTTGCTTCGTGCGACAGTTCTACGAGCCTATCGACCGCAGTGCCGCGCATATATACGCATCCGCAATCCCGTTCACCCCTCGCCATAGCTCCGTCTTCAAGCTCTTTGCTCCCATGCTGAAGCAGATCCCTAAAATGCTTACCGATCTTCCTGAATCTCCATCACCACTGATCACCCTCCCTGTTCATCCCGGGAAGACCTCCTATCCCGCAATTTCATTCGATGGCTCTCATTTCACATATGTCCATGATGATACAACCTTGCGATTATGGGACCTCGACACATGTAAACCTTCTGGCGAGCCTTTGATTGGCCATCGGTCACCCATCGGGAACACATGCTTCTCGGACGATGGCACAAGAATGGCTTCTATAGACGTGGATGGTATTATTTTGGTATGGGACACCGTGGAGTACAGGGCTGTGGGTAGCCCAATTCGGAGCGGGAACATTCACGACGAAGGGGATATCTCTCTTGTTGATCACTGTGTTGTTCTCCTACGTGGCAGGACGTACGTTTTCGTCTGGAGCTACCTCACTGGGGAATTGATGGCAAGCTATCAAGCCATGAATGCATCACTTCATGGCCGATACATTCTGAGCCACACAGGGGGGACGGGAACCTACTCAATGTTGGATGCGCTTACCGGAAAGGATAATACCCCAGCATATGCCCAATCGGTCGGCCTTCTGGAGGCATCGTTCCCAGCTCGCAGTCAAGTGCAAAGGGTTGCATGTCGGCTCCGTGGGGGAGAAATCAGAGTATTCAACACCGAGACTGGTGTCCCCATTGGTACACCCATCCCCAAACACCTTCGCATCTTCATGTCTCCTTGTGGGCGGTGGCTAGCAGCGGAAGCTGAGCTAAATATCATTGACATATACAGTGCTAACACTGGCGAGTGGTTGGCGTCAAAGCAGGCGCGGAGCAGTTTTGCCTCGGTGTTTTGGTCTAGCGACAGCCTTCTGTTTGTTCCTAAGTCCCGTTGGGAGGCAACACTTGAAATCTTGGACATGGAGGCGATGACACATACTGCTACACTCCACTTGCCCACACATAACACCACATTCCATGGAGCTAGCAGGGAAAGGATCATGTTTCGCCCAGAAATGTGGAATACGACCTCCGAGTCGGTGATCGTATGGGATATTGCATCACTGGCGAAACCCATTAAGCGGCAACCCCCATGTACAGAGCCCTTTAAACTATCCCCTACTGGCGAACATGCCCTCGTAACTACCAGCGACGGCATTATGGTCTCAGGTGCTGCCACATGGCCACGTATGGCCCCCATTATGGAAGACGCAAAGCACCCTGTCTCTTTTTCGCCGGACGGCTCTTTTGTCGCCACTGCGTCTTCAGGCAACGACCTTTTGCTCTGGGATCTTGGTACTGGTAAACTCAGGCAGAGGCTGTGTGGAGTGGGCCGCACCACGGCGTCACTTGCCATCTCACCGAACAATAGTTGTGTGGTCGCCGCATCGGATGATGGCAGGATGCATCTTTGGGATGCAGCTTCGGGTTGTAAACTTTGCACCACTCAAACTGTGGTGGCCACCGGGTTCGTCAAAGCTTTATACCTGTGTGCCGATGAAAGAAATATTGTATACCTCTCCGATGAAGCTGGCGTTGGGATGGTGGACATCATGACAGCACCGTCGAGGACGTGTGATCTGCCTGACAACCATTGGCGTTGGGCAGAGCTCTCAAGGGATGCTACCCAAATCGTATGTGTATCGGAATCCGGCAATATAGGACGACTGGATGGCATCACGGGTCAAGTCATCAAAATATCGACTTCGAATTTAAACGGTTTAGTCGACAAGGTGGTCTGGTCACCGGTCAAGGACATTTTCGTTGCTGTTCGCCATATAAATATCATTCAAATCTTTGGCCAACATGAACTTTTTTTGGTCTGTCCTATGGCCCCAGGATTGGACGGTGACAGCAAAGTCACCGAGCTTGTGTTCTCCAACGACGGGATGTGGCTTGCGGCATTGTCTCCCCACATGGTTCACCTGTGGGACATGCGAAGGCGGTGTCTTGCTTGGAAAGAACAATTGTCACACCCCCTACAGGATTCACCAGGAGTTGCATTCGTGAACTCAGAAAGCGGATATCGAGTTCTTGTGTTTGCAAATCGGTATCTTGCCGGACACTGCTTGAAGCTATTCAGAGCGGATACCGGTTCACTGCTACTCTCGGTATCCAATCGTTCCGCCGTCGGAACAGTGGAACGTGTTGTAATGTCCTCAGACGAAGCACAAGCTGTGTTTTTCCATGAATCTACTGGAGGACTAGCTGTCGACCTTCGCACTGGCGTGCAAACACCCTTTTCATCCGAACTCCGTACGTGTCAGTTACGTCGTCTTTTTGTCTCATTCTGAGCACCTTTTATCCGACCAGCTCCTGTGATACTACAATGTACTCCCATCTGGTCTCGTCGGACAGAGGATTCTCTTGTAATCGCACACTTTTCAGATGGCAAGACAAAGGCTTTCGCCCATCAGGATCACGTACTTGGCATTTTTGACATGGAAACCGGTGCTCATCAGCTGGATTTAGCGGCCATCCGGGATTCATCAATCACCCTTCTTACCTTTTCCAGCGACGGGCAGAGAATCGCCTGGGTAATAGGAGGGGATACCGTCCAAGTGTGGGACAAGGCCACAGGGACTATTATGGAGCAGTCTTCAAAGGACCTTGGCAACATCATTTATCTCGCGTTCTCGCCGCTGGCCATTCATGTCATCTGCGTCAGTCTAACAAGTGCCTGGATATGGGGGCCCGGGCTTGTTGGCGACGATCTCGTGACGATCTGCCTCGGCGGTCATTCCCTCGCGGGCGTTTTGAAATCGGCCGCCTTTCTTGGCAATCATACAAGAGTCCTTCTAATTGGGCGAAGTTGCATACAACTATGGGACACGAGCGCGAGTCCGTCACTGCGCAACACTGTCTTTGCAGAGCCATGGACAGTCCGCGATGGGCTACTATCCCCCGACGGATCTCAGCTACTTTTCGACAACGGGCTTTATCTCGTGGGCGCCGGAACGTCACTGGCTCAAATTCACAGAAGTTTCGACCTGCAACGCAGCAATCATGCTATCTTCTCATCAGATAGTCGTTATGTTGTACAATGGTGGTCCTACGACGACGTAGGGAACACACCCTCAGTTGAGATCACCGATGTGAGTGATGGATCATGCATGTGCTGGCTCACACCGCCGTATTGCGGGGCACATATAGACTCGGTAGTCCTTAGTTCGGACTGCAGTCGACTCGTTGCCCTATTCACAAACGGCGATATCCGCATCTGGCCCCTTGGAGACCTCCCACGTCTCACACAAGGACGACTGGTATCGACCTCCAGTTTTCCGCGCAACTCCATATTTCCTCTCGCCGGTCAGTCTCGCATCGGGTATGATGGGTGGCTCGTAGGAGAAGATGGGCAGCGGCTACTTTGGTTACCTGATGACATGCGGCGGGTGAAGCTTTTGACAGTGCGTCAGCATGGTCGCTTGGTCCTCGAGCGTGCGACGGGCAGGGGGAGTGCACCTATTGTCCTGGATATGTCGGACTACCTGACGGTTCCTCAGGTTGCGCAAGGGTGGAGGGAGGGCGGTGTGCAGGTTTGTGACACTGATGCTGAGGTACAATTTCGTCGAACGGTCGCATACATGCAGGACACACCACTCTGAAATACATGTGAGCCAGTGAAGATTCTGACTTCAAGTTTGTAGGTGTAGGTTCTCTATTACTGGCCTTGTTTCGTATGTCACTCCGAACCGGACTTCAATTTCCCCCCTTTATGTTGAAAGACCTACGAGTGTGAGTTAAGGAGGCCAGATCCATACACGTTATTGTTTGTGAGCGATCGCTTGTTTGTATATTTACACGTACTCTTGATCCCCCACAATACTGGCTCAACTACCGGCATAGATGACAGCGAGTTTTACTACATCGTACAGGGGTGGAGGTGGCAGCAAGGGCCTGGGTGAGTGGGGAATGCAGTAGACGGAGGGCGCGTCTGGGCGTGTGCAGGCGGTGAGAGGCCCATTGGTGCTCGAGTCAGGGGGCGCTGGTGGCTACAACAGAAGAAGATGCCAGCTGGCCACTCGTGGTGCTCGGTAACGAAGCGCGAAATGTGCTGGCAGAGGGCACACCGTCATTGAACGACATTGTACGGGTTGGCGGCCGCTTTGCGCATGTCTGCAGATTTTGCCCAAGAATTGGCAGGTCCAGGAGATCGCGATGAGCAGGGAGCGCCCGCGAGCTTCGCAGCCGGCTTGTTGCGAGACTCGCCCAATGGTGGGTTGTGAGACCCGACGAGCGGCTTACTACGAGACTCGCACGCCGCGCAGAGGAGGTAAGAACCGGTGGGGTGGTGGCGTAGTGGGACTTCGAGCCCTACGATGCAGGATGTGCAGGCGACGAAGATAACTTGCACTTGTACCTGGGTGGGTATGTCAGTTGGACAATGGAACGTATGCTCGGGCGAGGAGGCAAGGCGCAAACCCGAGGGTTATGCTACCAGGCGCAAGCAGGACGTGCTATGGTGTAAACAAACTGCATGCAATGTCGTGTTCTAAGGTTGCAGCAAGACTGAAACCAGGACACAGGCAAAACCGAGCTCCATGTGACACCGAAACTCCCATCCCTCGAGACGCACACACGATCGAGCACTAGAGTGGCAAGACCGTGCACCTGTATGCAAGCAAGCAGAGCCCAATAAGTCGCACGGACGACGACGACGAAAGGAACTACAAGCGCACCCGCGGATGCAGAACGCATACTCGTGCGTGCATCCTCGCATGCGAGACGAATCCTCAGGCGAAGCAAACGAACGCCCACATAGAACAAACGAGTTACCAGGAAAATAAAGACAAGCAAAGAGGAAAGGAAAGAAGAAAGAAAGAGGACCGACCGACAGATGTTACCGCTCCCGCTGCCAGTACTCCCTGCTGTCCTGGACACGACAAAGGATTTACACCAACTTCAGGCTGCCCGGGACCCACAAAAAGACAAAGACCCACCAGTGAACCCATGCCCACCACCCTGCGCGTGTCCAAACGAAGCACCACCTTGCCCAAGCATCACCAAAGGACCAGTCTAGCCAGCCCACGACAGTGCACCCACCAACCCCAAAGCCCGGCATCGGCTACACGGCCCTCCAGACACGAATTGGAGAACCCCTACGCACTGCGCGCAAATGCGGACGCGGTGATTGGGGCGGCGCGGGGGGAGGAGGACCAGGGGGCGGGGCTTGGTGACTGTGTTTGGGGTAGCTGCATTGGTGGGAGGAGACGGCGGAGGTGCGTGCGCGGGAGGAGCTGTGATGGGAGCCTGGGTTACTGAGGATGGAGTGTCGTGGCCCATGGATTCGCCCAGTTCAGCTGTACGCTCGAAGCTCGAAAGCTCAATCGAATCTGTCAGCTGTCTTCGTCTATACATCATCATGATCAGTACACCGCGACGACCTTATCAGGGACACGACACACGTCGCGACTGCGCTCGGTGTCACCTCGACGTCACAGGGGATATTAGAGACCAGGTGTACAACCTGCGGAAGTATCATTTGGGGCCATCCATCCCATTTTCCATGCCTCCCATCATTAATACCATTGACCACCATCGACGCAGAAGGGTGAACCGTTCGTTCGTCTTGATGGCTACCCACGAATGGTTCGAGGGAGGGCGATCACCTCTTCTGGACAATTTGGCACCTTTCGAGGAGAACGATGAAGACAAGAACATGAGGGCATGGCTGAAGGCTTCAAGGATCACCGCATAAAGGTTTGCCGTTTGTGACGATCGGCGAGTATATTAGAACAGACACCTAACAACTGATGTGTGGCGCTCTGGCCACTGGGGGCGGTCGGAGGAACACGTACTAGTGTGTTATGAATCTCCATCTTGCGTTCTTAGCGTTCTGAGTCGTGCCTACCTGACCATAATTGCCCGAAGGGAGACCTTAAACACACTCAGAGTCAGTCTATGCACCACGATGACCAGTATACCGCGACGACCTTATCTTGTATTTGTGTGACATTAACATGCAAGGATAAACTTGCGGTGAGACATTGTGCTCATCGACGAGAAGGCCTTACTAGTACTATGCAACCTGATGCGACGTTAGTCTCCCCTAGGCAGTCCAAAGATTCGAAGGAAGACAGTCGTTCCTTCTCAACAATGATGTGACGTATTGGCAACATCAGGAAATCGGGGAGGCGCTGATATTTCCAGATGGATTTGATAAGCAGATACAAAGTCGGTGCAATCATATATAGGCTTATCTACACAAGTAATAAGATAACATAAGGATATCTATCTATCGGCACGATATAAGTCCGATATCTAATGACATTTAATCAGCAGTTTGATGTTCAGTTGACAATGGATCTATAACCATTCCACTCATCTGAGAAACATATATCTATGAAAGTAATCGGGTAACATAAGGACACCCATTTATTATCACAAAATAACTCTGATATCTGATTATGTTTACTCA
>MU266775.1:0-15124 GCA_021014945.1 Leucogyrophana mollusca | reverse complement strand
TGTCCAAAACGTCTATGCCACAAGTCGTAGTCAGAAGGAGCTACAGCATTTACCGAAGTAAAGCGCTTCTTCATACGATCTATAGGATTATGGATATCTGCTTTAAACCAATGTAGTCCCTCACGGTTCGCTTGACCAGTGATTAGAAGACGTCCATTAGGTTTGTCCCAAATATTTGTTTCTTGCCCATATGAAGCAAGATATGCGCCTTTTCCCAGAGCTTGATTATTTGAGAATATTCTTCCAAATGCTTCTGGTACGTAAATAACAGGTTCCAGCGTGACTTGAACTTCTTTGCCTTGGCCGTTGATGTGTTTGAGAATTACAGCACCATGACCTAAAATGGCAATGTGATGATCCTTACCGGCTAGCTTCGCTTCGCCTGGTTTAGGGAAATCTTTGTACCACAAGAAGTCGTTTTTGTGACATGTCGCATGTTGAGAACAGCCAGAATCCATGAGCCACTCGGTTGATTCACACACCGAATACAAGGAAACGGAGATTGATTGAGACTCGGATACTGTTACATCTGGCATAGAAACTATCTCTAAAGAGTTTATGACATTCTGTCCAGAAGACTGGCCACCGGAGTTATTTGTTCCAGAAGGGTTGCCTTTACCCTTCCCTTTCCCTTTGCCTTTGCCGCCTCGGCCCTTGCCTTTGCCGCCGCTTTGATTCCCGCCAGCTTGTCCAGAGGAAGATGGCCTGCCATTCTCCCAGTGCTGTTCTGTGGTGTGGTTCGTTCTCCCACACTTTTCGCACTTTTTCTTTATAGGGTTAGTAGTGGACACCCTATTGATCTGGACTTTATTAGCTGACCTGTGTGATTCCTCTTCGATGATTTTAGGAATTACGTCAGACGGCTTAATGGAGGATACCGTAAGCGTAGCCATCAGCGAGGATATTGCTGACGAATAGCTTTGAGGTAAGGCATTGCAAATATTCAACGCCATGAGCTGATCGGAGATTTCGATCCCGCCGTCTTTGGCTAGAGATCTTTTATTCTCCATTTCGGAGATCTGGTTCCGCATGCTCTTGTTTGCATCGAATCTCATCTCCGTGAGTTCTTTATAGTATACAAAAGCACCTAGGGCGCCTTTTGCTCCGTATTCGGACTTGAGTTTAGTCCATACGGCACTTGCACTTGTTGATGATCCGATGTTGAATCGGAGAGTGTCCTTCATATATAATTCCATTGCGCCCAATGCCCTTTCATTGTGTTTGCTTGAGGCATTGTTTGGATCGGTAATGGCATCGTAGCATCCTGCCATGCGGAGATATCCACGCATTGCAGATGCCCATGTTCCATAGTTTGTACCATTGAACGCGATAAGCTGATTTTGTGCTTTGGAAAGATCTGAGGAAGACATGATTACAAATATAGAAGGAGTTTGAGATGGTGTGGAAGTGAAGAAGTCGGAGATGAATAGGTAATGGGAATATGATCGTGTGCAACGAAGGTGTTCCTATAGTCGCTTCGCCAATCGCTTTCGATCCAATCAAAATTCAAGGAGAATTGATAGTGATAACCAAGAGTCTGATAGCCTCTGCTTGCGACAAATGACAATGATAGGATACCCGTATCACTGATGAAGGCACCAGAACCAAATCCACACGATGAATACTCAAAACGTGGGACGATCTATGGAGATCTAAGGTTCAGTAGGGATTTCTGCGCGGCGTTCACGGATTTCAGTGAAAAGAAGTTCGTACTGAAAAAACCGATCGTGCAACTGTAATTCGAACCAGGCAGCAAAGAGTTCTGGTTCGATATCCGCGCGCGGTTCTTCCCAACGATATTCTTGGATTTCCCTAAAGACGCTGTCGTAACGCGAAGGGAATTGAATCCAATCGGGGTAAGATCCGTCTGGAAGTCGGGCGTGTTCTTCAAAAAGTTTGAATTCTAAATCAGAAGAATGAGAAGATGCGTTATCTTCTGCGTCGGCGAAGTCCGAGTCGTAAGTAACACAACCTGGGACAAATTCAGGAGTTGGGAGACGACGAGGAGGTACTGGAATGTATTGAAGGGTAAGGCCTTGAGAAAGTTAGCCTACTTCTTCGTCGTAAGTAGAGATCAAACGGAGGAAAAGATAATACGCGGGCCAAGGTTCTGTCCTCGGCGTTTGGTCTGGGAAGACGCTGTCAACGTCAAGTGGATCTCCCGATTCGTAGGGAGCAAATGTGTCGTAGTGGAAGTGGTCGGTGTAAGAACCCAACCGAAGGATACGTTCCCTTTGCCACTCGCGAACCTGGAGATAAGAGGCGCGGTGGTCGTTGATGGTAGGGTAGTCGCCTGTTAGGAACCTATTGAAATTGTAAAATTGCTGTGGGAGAACTTCGTATTCTATGAGACGTTGTGGAACTTGATTTGCAACGTGAAGTTCAGCAAGGAATAGGTGAAGACGATCGTGATACCCTGGGTTTGCTACTCCGTCAAATAAAACCGTTTGCTGATTGAAGACTAGATAAGGAGCAAGCTCTTCGAAGCGAGTCCAATGACGTGTGTCGACGTAATCTGGAAGAGGTTCCCAGTTAACGATGTCTTCAGGAAAAGCTCCCAAGGTTTGAAGTATGGGAGTAGTAGAATCAGCGATGTATGGAGGAGGGTTTGGACGAGGTAGGGTACGATGATTGGGAGTATACCGTATGTTCAACCAGTTTTCTGTCGAATCAGATTCAGACAAAATACGTTCAACTGCTTCTGCGTTGACCGAGCGTAATCGTCGCTGTTCTTGACGAGTGCGACGAGTGAAGAAGAAGAGATGCGCGGTTTGAGCTAGAAGATCCACGATGAGTTGAGTGAAGTAGTTAGAACGCGGGGCTCATAACCTGTCGAAGATATGAGGTATAAATCTTAGAGTATATTCGACTATAACTACACAGTTTATATAGTGAATGGTAATGGTGCACAGACCAGGTGAGCATATATGTACGAGTTGTTTCTACTACGTATGGAAAGCATGAAAGGAATCTATCTAAGTATATCTAAGATACTAGAATGTTCCAGTAGTCCGTACCGGCTATGATAAGTCGTATACAAACATGTGATAAATGTGAAATCATATGCTACATGTTCAACACGGACCCACTCCGTACTCTGGAGCTATTCCTTAGTTGTCCTACTTATTGTTTCGTTGCACCAGTTTCCAGTTACCCTACTCTGTAGCACAGCCCGACTCCGTAGTATAAATATTGCTCCGATGTATGCTCCAGTTCCTTAGTTCGAATATCACCTTAATCACCTCCTCTGCTTTCCGCCTCTAGTCCCCTCTCCGAATATCGTTTCTAAGTCTTTTTTCAAGACTTCCTTAGTCTTCCTTACCCTCCGTATCTCTCTGACCCTCTTCCAACTTACTTCCGAAATCCGGAACTGAACTCGAGCAAAGGCGCAGCACATAAGCTGAAGCCAATGTTCCATTCCAAAACTCCGGAACCAGTTCGTCATCACCTATCTACGTTCTTATGCTTACTCTCTACTCCGGAGTTCCCCGGAAAACACCGGAGGAACCAGATTTGACAGTCAGGACGATTTCTAATCTCTTATAATTTTGGACTTGTGATTATTCATCTCTTTTCCTCTATCTATTCTTCTATTTTTATCATTGGACAATTGTTCTTGCTTATTCAGACATTCCTGTGTCGCTCACTCAGCCTTCATTTATCTTTAGACTAACATTTTCACGTGTTATTGTCTTTATTTATGGATCGTATAGCTCTGCGCTGCTTTCCTTATTCATTGCTTACTTTCCTTTCTCGCATTAGTCGTTTGCTTACTTTTCGCTTACTACCCCTATCCTTTAGAGGTGCTTTCACTCTCGCACTTCACCTTTGTCTTACTCATCTTACCTTTGCATAGCCCATTCCAAATGTTCACGCATAGGGACTCTTGTAGTATAAAAACCCCTGTACTACGAACAACCAGGCTGCCTGACCGATCTCTGTTGTGTGTTCTGTCAGAGTCTGGGGTGTTGGTTTTGTGTTTGTTCTAGCACAAGTCCATATCAAGATCGACAACACTCAGTTCCTTTAATCTTTTTCCTACTATACATTTTTTCTTCTCTTGTATAGGTGCAGAAGCAGTCACTGCAACATTGAGGGGAGGGCCCCCCTTCAATGTTGTTGTGTTCTGTGGATGTGCCTTCCTTTTACCTTAGACTTTTTTTGATTAAGTTGTAGCGGTTTCCAAACCCCTTGTTGAATCATGCAATGTTTACTGAATTTAGGCGAATGTATAGTTCGTTTGCTATATGTCACGTGACCACGTTTAGAGCAATGTACATGTTGTTTGATTGATGTCACGTGACCGTGTGTAAATATCATGGCTGCTCCTGTGACCCGAAACCAACACTGCTAGTAATATGATACAACTTCAGTACTGAAGTGAACCTGTTTAACCACACCTGTGGGTCTTTGTGGAAAGTAATCAAGTATGGGATTTTCACGTTGGAACCCAAAGGAGTGAACAGGTACCCAGGACAGGCAAACAGGCAGGTTGTGAATCTGTCCATCAAGTACAAACTACGCTGCTGGTCTATCGTATAACCACTACTACCCTCCCTGCCATCTCTTTCCTTGCATTAAGCACGAACTCCACCCCTATTTCATGTATATTATAACCCGCCTGTTCACCTGTCCTGAATACCTGCTGACTTCCTCAGGTTCCAACGTGAAACTCCCATATTTTATTGCTTATAACCTCTATTGCACAAAGTGTCCCAGGATGCCAGCCACCCATCAGGTCACTTCATGTTTTTGACCAAGAATTGAGTTGTTAACAAGTGTTTATCAGACATACAAGGTCCCAGACTTGTCCAAAGGCTTGAGGAGGATCTTGGGGCCTCCAGGAAATTGATTTTGTATCAGCAAACTTACCATGAACCATGGCAGCAAGAACGACTGTACCAGCTCCGAAGACACCTGTCCTGAATACCCGCTGACTTCCTCAGGTTCCAATGTGAAACTCCCATATTTTCATCTACATCCCCTGCATCATCAGCATCCATCTAGTTCACCTGTCTGTTAAAGCTCAGAGAGCTTGGGGAGTGAACTAGCCACTTGGTGGGCTGCCTTAAGCACTGGAGCTAGTGTCCAGAGTAAGTAACTGTATTTAGCAGGGTCATAAGTACACCATACCTAGTGTCCAGAGTAAGTAACTAAGGGAAACAAACTATGGACGATGTAGCTATATATCTAGGTAGTAGGCTGTGCAACACAGCCTGTACAGCATGTACAGCATGTACAGCATGTACAGCATGTACAGCATGTACAGCATGTACAGCAAACACTGCATGAACAGGAATGCACAGGAATGCACAGAGATCAGTAGAAGCGTTCAGAGCTGTGTGGAATCACCAGAACAAACACTGTCCTGAATACCCACTGACTTCCTCAGGTTCCAATGTGAAACTCCCGTATTTCATCACCTGCATCATCTACATACACCACCCCAGACAACCCTTCCCCTTCTTATTCCGTATCCACATCGCCTGCATCATCTGGTTCACCTGTCCTGAATACCCACTGACTTCCTCAGGCTCCAATGTGAAACTCCCAAACTTCATCACCTGCATCATCTGCATTCACCGCCCCAGACAAACCTTCCCCATTGTATTCTGCATCTAGCCCATTCCATTATTCTTCCATCATTCTTGTTCACCTGTGCTGAGTACCTGCCCACTTCCTTGGGTTCCAACATCAAACTACCATGTTTTATTGCTGCCACCCACCCTTCCCCATCGTATTCTGTGTCAACATCACCTGCATCATCTCCATCTAAACTCCCTTATTTTATCATTAGCGCCCATTCCATCATTATTGTTTGCCTGTGCTGAGTACCTGCCAGCTTCCTTCGGTTCCAACATTAAACTCCCATATGTTATTGCCTCCGCCCTCCATTACAACAGGTATATTTCCCTAAATTAGTGTCTGATGGCACTGACTGGGATCAAATGCCCATACTAATTCTTATTAGGGGCCAATAATTGGGGATCAAACCATATAACCCGCATAAGGCAGTTATTGATCTAGTGCTGTTCTGTCAGTAAGCTTCTTCTTCTCCGCCCACCATGAAAATTTTCACCATGGAAAACTTCCAAATTATCAGGGAAGAGGCTTGGATGCTCCTGAAGACAGTACTGTGTGCTCACTGCTGTTCCATTGAGTGACAAAACTCCACGGCTCCTTGAAAAAACCAAGTGAGTTTAGGCACTTTGAAGCAATTTTGGTCTGATGTGCCTTGTTGTTGTTATTATCTCAAGGTTGCAGCTGTGGATGACCCTTATAAAACTTCGGGAACAAACAGCTGGAATTCAATGGGATGTGGAAAATAACATTGCATCCGAGGAAAAAGAACTGATTGCCCTGACTGTGGCCTATGCCATCTGTAACCCTTGTAAGTTTCAGAGATCCAAAAAGGGCATGTAGCGTAACGGGTTTGGTTCAAGGGCATGTTAACTGGGATTTCAACCGCTTGGCTGATCAGATGAAGAACTTCAGAGTTCAAGTAAACAAGGACTCCGCCACAACCGAGGACGAAAGGGTAAAGAAATTCTTCGAAGAAACATGTCTGGGCGACCTAGATCAGCCTGCTTCCATTGTATATCGGCATGGGGAAATTTATGTGCTGGTACCTGCCAGGGATATTACTACCAGCAAGGGTGGTAAATCGCTGGAACTCTCATCCTTTCTAACCCGCCTGATCCAGTGTTTCAACTTAGGAATCCATGAATGGAGCGCTGCATGAGCTTCGACAACCCCTCCTGGATTCAATCAAGGTGCAATCAGGGATACACAAGACCTTGTCGTGGAGGGAGCAGGGTTTCCACCTACCGGAAGAGGGAGGGGAGTTTGGTGCAGGCACGGTTTTGCTAGCACCAGGCTACTTTCAACAAGCCCACGAGGTGCATGCAACTTATCTATGGAGTGCACAAAATGACCATGAATATCTGCAGAGACTGAATGATAGCCTTTATCCCTCAAAGTCTTTCAAAGTGGAAGCTGCCATAAAATGGGTATCCTGGTCCCAGAACAACGAGGCTGTGGTCAACATGACCACAGCCCCGATTTCACTGGAGATGTTTGATGCCGGTACACAGGCTTGCATCCAGACACCCCAGAACATCACAGATCTACCTGCTGAGATCTGGCCATCTGTCTTCACCGGGATTCAGATCATTGTTAACAGATCCACTCCAGCACACCGGGATTCTGGGTCTTCGGCTTCGATGTATGATTTACTCATCAGCCTTGGCCGAGGGCATAATGCCACCCTTGAGATAAATGATCTTCAATCATCCCTCCAATACGCTCCAGGCGCTGCAATTGCTTTAACTGGCAGGGTTTTATGACACCAGGTTGGTCCTTGGGGTGTTGGGGAGCAAGTGTGTTTGGCACATTTCATGAAGGATGCTGTCCATGACTGACTCAAGGTGAAGAGGCCAACATTACCTATCCATGGCCAGTATACATATTGGATTGGCAGGGACTCAGAAGAAGGGGGGCTTGAGGGAAGGGGAACATGCGTGACTGGAGGCTTGGACAACATTGCCGATGACAGCTAATTTACCAGTAGCAAGATCTACAAATCTGATACCAGCAAATTGTGTCCAAGTAGCGCAGTCCATATCTAACATCCACTAGTAGCATGAATGGGTGAACCACTTTGTCATTGAATCATGTGTCCACACCATGTTATGTGGCAGCTTAAAGTGAAGCCCTCCAAGCCAGTGGTAGTTCTTGGTGACTGGTTTGGAAAGACCTGGAAACTGCGACCTCAGAGCCCACTGACACCCACTCCACGCCCTTCAAAATGTAGGACAGTTGGCACAACCTCCCATGTTACCGAAAACGAGAACAATGTAGACTTTTCTCGGTGGGAAGAAGGGGACTTTGGTCAGGGAGATGACTGTCATATCCCATGCAGCCACACACCCTCATATACCACTCCAGTCCCATTCCGCACGTTTCCCTATCACTCCGATCTTTCCATCTAACAATTGTTGGACTTAGTGTTTTCTAGACTCGTTGTTCCGCCTCTGGTCCTCTGGACCTTCCGCTGGTCCATCGGACCAAACACTGCCCCATTTCCTTTTTGTATGTTTCCTCTCCATTATAGTTCTGTCTACGCACCGCTTTTTATTTAGCTTTTATTTATCTTCCGCTTGTCACACTAATCCTATGCCTGTCCGATCTACATAGCCCCTCCGAGTTCCAGACCCACTCCACCCTCCGGAACCATTCTCCCTATATCCTCCTTATTGTTTCATTGCACCGGTTTCCGGTTACTGTATCCACCCACGCCCCATAGCACAGCCCGACTCCATAGTATAAATATTGCTCTGATGTATGTTCCTATTCCTTAGTTCGAATATCATTCAAATCACCTCCTTATCCTTTCCGTCTCTAAGTCCTTTCCCCTCTGATTATTCTCTCTGGAGTCTTTCCTTAAGATTCCTCTTATTCTTGTATTCTCCTTAAGTCTCCGACTCCCTTCCGTCTTCTCCGAAAATCCGGAACTGACCTCAGACAAGGGCGCAGCACATATGCTGAAGCCAAAGGTTCCATTCCAACTCCGGAAACAGTTCATCTCTAAATACTCTAAGTTCCTATGCTTACTCCTAGTCCGGAGTTCCCCGGAAAGTACCGGAGGAACCAGATTTGACAATGACCCTAAAAGCTCAAGTAAAAGGTGAACCAAGGTGAGTACTACAAGAACCGGATTTCAAACCGTGGATGGGCTGAAGTTGGCCCTCAGTCTCAGAACAATTTCATGTGGGAATGGCTGCCATACAGAGATGTTTACTTTGACACCCTCCTGGAGCTTGAGGTTTGACTCAAGCCCTCCTCTTGCCATGGTTGTGGCAACGATGGGCCAATTTGTTGTTTATTGTGTGCAAATCCTTGGTCTTGGTGCTCTGGGTGTGTGGTAAAACACCATGTCGATCTGCCTTTTCATAAATTAGAGATTTGGGAGGGTACTTCATTCGTTGCAACTTCACTTTGTGCACATGGCTTCATCTGGCATTTAGGTCATGGTGGTGTGGCATGCCCAAGGATTCCTGGCGATGAAGAATGGGTGGATTTGGAAGAAGAGAAGGATGCAGAGGGTGCCCAATGGGAGGAGGAGACTGGGGGTGAAACGTCTGCTGGAAGCACCCTTGCCATTGTTCACTCGACAGGGGTGTTCTCACACCAGATGAAGTGGTGTCATTGTGCCGGTGCCCCAAAACGACATATGCAACTCCTCAAGGCTGGCCTCTTTACAGCCAGTGTCACAAGGCCACAAACCGCATTCACCTTCGAAGTGCTGGATTGCTTTCATATTGACGCGCTTGAGTGCAAGACAAGCGCAATGAGCTTTTATCAGAAGGTAAAATGTCTTACCTGTAATGCTTTCCCAATGACAGTACCGGTGTGTAGACCCCCAAACTTCATTGCTGTGACCTTCTAATGAGTCCACTTATTTCATGCGAATTTCACGACAGTGGCGTGATTTAATGGTCCAAAAGTGCTTTGGTTTCAGGCATGATGTCCATAAGACCCAATGACAGTACCGGTGTGTAGACCCCCAAACTTCATTGCTGTGACCTTCTAATGAGTCCACTTATTGCATGTGAATTTCACGACAGTGGCGTGATTTAATGGTCCAAAAGTGCTTTGGTTTCAGGCATGATGTCCATAAGACCCCACAAGAGGGGGATCTTGTGTTGTTTTGCCCTGCCTGTCCACAGCCTGGGGTAATTTTACCAGAAGATTGGGCAACTCTATATGAAGAGTAAGTTGTAGTCTATTGTCCCTATGTCACCAGAATATATCTGTGAGCTGGCATGGGCTCAGCCACATTGCATGCATCTTGCACTCGCTCAACCATATTATGCTTAGTGTAGCCATGCAGAGCCCATATGGGCCATGGACACATTGTGTGGCGCCTTGCTATTCAACGCATTAGCCCAACTGCATAATGCTTGTGGACTCATTAAATACTCCGTTACATGCAACAGCTCAATGTGGGCTCCCCTCGGCTGATGGCTGAAACCCGCATTGGCCTATTATTCCACACGAGCTCCCATGGGCCCGCATGGGCCCGTACGCTGCTGTTACGCTAGACACTCATGACTTTTTTCAGGTGGGCCGTGATGATGCGGCTTGTCACAGATGGAAACTTCTCAGCGCAGAGCCAGAAGCTGCGAAACCCTGATGATGATGTTGCTTTGACTGGATCTAGTGAAGGATACATGGTGGGATATGACCGATATGAAGCTCATCTCAATATTGCAAAGGAGAGCAAAGATGTAAGCAAGATCTTATTATTCCGGCACAGCAAACTGAGACCACCCTTTTGTTAGAAATCTACTTGCCACCATCATAGAGCAGTTGATGCTGCTAATTCAGATAGGAGTAATCTAAGGGCCACAGGAGTAGGAGCAACCGCTTGTGCACGGCATGGAAACTTTGTGCCCAATTCAGTTGTAGACTTTCAAAAGGGGGAACGGTATGTTTTGACATCCTCCGACATTTTAAGCTTCTCAAGGTCGCTTGTTAGGCAAATGAACATGGACTACTCCATCTGCAATGCTCTCAACTACAACAGCACCGGAATGCGGAATGCGCTAATTATCTACGATATTGGGTGCCAGTGGGGCTTGAAGCTGGCAGAAAGGGTCAAGTGTAGTCCCTATCTCAAGATTCCGCTCTGGATGAAGATTCTTATTGCCATCGGAAAATTCCATCTCAGCGCACATAAGCGGGAATGTTATGTTCGGTTCACCTTGAACTACTTGGTCGGAGCAGGGCAAATTGATGGAGAAATCCTGGAAACTCTATGGGCACCGTTTAACAAGATCTCATCAGCAGCACGCTCAATGACAAAAGCACATAGAGCTGAGATCTACGATGACCATATGCGAGATTCCAATTGGAAGAAATTGGTTGGAATGAGTATTTATCCCAAAATATTCCCTTCTTGGTAGGGAGCTGACTGAGTCCTTGAATGTGGAAAAGGTCGAAATGTGGTCTGAGCAAGAAGAAAGGGCTCAGAAAAACAGGGGGGATGATCTATTGATCTATGACCTGGTATGGCATTAGAAAAAGATATAATGAAATCAAATATTTGACATAGGTGGCTGAAGACATGATTTTCCAGCTCCTACCTTGTCCGAAATACGGTTGCAGCTCACCACTGAAGGCCATCCCCAGGATGAAGGGGGATCCATTGGCAGTGTTTCCTGTCTTGTTTCCGGAATTCACCTGGAGGACAACCAGTGAGCTTTCATTTCAAGGATTTCAAAGCCAGTTTTACTCAGGGCTGTATAGGGATGCACTCCGCCCACTCATGACTATAACAGGAGTCTTTCTCAGCAAGATAGTCACACTCATCTCCAGAAAAGTGGCGATCCTGCATCACCCTGTGCACCTGTACTTCCTTGTGACGGTAACCAGGATTGTTCCGAACAAGAAACCATCAGGTCCAGCAGTCTCGGTAATGTATCTGCTCTTTCTTATCAACAAATTTCTGATACTTGTCTCCATAGGCAATCATGATGCCCAGACTAGTGTTACCGCTTGTCATTGAGCAATCACCATTCATCAAGATGTAAGTACATGTTTCCTTTTGTGCATGCTCGCCTTTTACCACAATTGTGCAGGCAAACATTCCCTCCTGTATCCCAGCCCTCCATGGGTGCTGACCCGATGGTAGTTGATGTGCTGCAGCAGAGGCTTGCAGGAGCAACTCAATCTAGTCAGACACTCAGCTCAGCAATTGCCAGCAACATCCCTTCACTATTCATTGACCAACCTGCCCGTGACACTTCGAATTACAACGAAGCATCTGGAGGTGTCCTTTTATCAACTCTTATGTGGATGCCAATTGAAAGTCAGATGTGGTCTCCACGATCTCCGGTCAATCCATCTTCCATTGAGATGGATGCTGGCACATCAGATATCAGTCAAACACCGCAGACCACACAAACTCCTGTGCCTTTGTCTCCCCACCCCACTGACAACCTGAACATTGGTGTGGAAAACTCACCAGAGTCTCATCAACCCCCGCACACACCCACCTCAACTAATTCCGCAGTTGGGCTGGACATGGACAATGCCGCTCCCCCGCCACTTGCACCGCCAGCCGACCAACAAGTTCGATCCCCACACACACCTGTGTCAAATCATATGGACATGGATGACGCAACTCCTGTGCCACCACTTAGGACACCATCTGACCAACAAGTTCGACCCTCGCACACATCCATTTCAACTCATTCCGCGACTGTCATGGACATGGATGATGCAACTCCCCAGCCAATTGCCACACCATCCGATTCTTCATCTGTGGGGCACTCCGCCACTCTCCCATCCACACCCAATTTTTATCGCGCGGGCCCGCATGACAGAAGCCATCAGCCTATCTCACAGTTCTCCAGCCCTCTCTCTGGCGGAGGGTTCCCACCTCCTTTGGCAAATCTTGAGGCTATAGTCCGGCAAGCTTTTGCAAACTGCCTTGTGGATTTTCAGCCCACAATCTTGGAGGCGATCCAGACATCTGTTGCTCAAAGTATGACCGCCAACCCAGGCACAAAACCTTCTACATTGCCGAAGGCGTCATCCTCCACGGTTTCGCCAGACAGTGACAATGAAGATGACAATCATCTGCCTGCCTTTTGTCATAAGCGCAGGAAAGGCTCTCCACGTGGAGGCTCCAATTTCTGGCATGTATGTTTCGATTCACACTTGAGCAGGGCAAGTACTCATCTCTCACGACTTCAGAGTGCCTTTCGGCAATACCTTCAGGAGAAAAAGGAGATCAGGGGTCCAAAGGAATCTCTCCCTCTGTCTACCGCTTCCCCAAGTGCCGTCCGCCCGTTCAAACAAGACAATACTGGAAGGCCCAAATTATCCGCCATCCAAGTAGACTGGAGTAGCACCCTGACGTCGCGCTGGAATACCAAGGTTATATAGCTCCTTTGCCTGGATTTTGAGCGTCAAGTCAAGGATGGAGGTTTCCCTGTGGTATACTATGACCTGAAAACCATGAGCATCAAGCTGTTGTGGAAGTATCTGCTCGCCCCTTTCAAGCGTCCTCAGAAGGCTTATAAGGACCCATGCAGCCTTGGAGCCTATGGTGAAGGAGCACCCAACGTTAGCTGTCGAGGCAGCCGCTAAGGCTTTTGAAGAGAAAACAAAACTACAGACTATCAAAGACCGCAGGTATCATTGCAAGCGGGGGGTAGGTAACTCCATTCCATTCATTATTTATCTAATACATGTGTCTTTACAGACATATCAGCGTCACAAGCGGATTGTCAAGGAAAACTGACACAAGGATCCACATGCATGGGGTCAAGTGGATGCTATACTGATGCGTCTAGATGTGGATGGCACCCCAAAAAGGTCAGGCAAACGGCTTTGCTCTGGCGCAGTGAGGAGTTGTTGGCAATGTTCGACAGTGTCAAGTCGTACAGCGACACCTTGCGTGCAGAGTGCATGAAGGTTGCTATTGGCAACCAGAGATTTACCTGGGAGTTTGCATCACGTAACTTCGATGCAGGCAACCCAATACCGGGGCTACCCCACAACTGGTATAATGATCAGTGGGTTCAAAGTCTACCTGCTGCCACTCAGAAGAGTTTCGGATTGAGGGATAGTGATACTCCGATTGCTATACCAGTAATAGTTTGTGTGTTCTATTCTATTATTCTATTACCTTGTTCAAACATACTTTTGCAGCCTTGAAATGTTCTTACTTCCAGTTCACCCATGTGAGCAGATAATAATTATGAGGTTACTATAAACAATATTGCATGTGTTCCCCGTAAAAGCATGTATATGTGAATTCCATTGTTGCAGTTTCATGTACCTATAGAGTATGTAAAGTTGATATGTAAAATAGACTTCAGATCCAGTGGGAAGTTCATATATTAACATGTAGGCTAGGGTCCAGAGTCAATATATGCTGTTACAGTTTCCAAGTAATTAGTGCACCCACCTCAACAAGACTGCTGTCACCATAATCCACTGAAGTTTAGGGTTGCCATGTTTATTGTACACCTGTAGGTAATTCCATGTTAGTCCCCATTTCGACTGTAAAATTGACCTTATACCATACCATGCTGTGAGGAGGCCAATTCAGGTATGTTCATCCACTTGATGACGAACAACAATCCTCCACAGTAGGTGGCCTGAACATATGCTCGATGATCTTCTTTGCCCGTTGCCACTTCGTACTGGCAGTCCAATCTTTTCGGGTCCTCAGCAACATTGCAGACCTTTGCCCACCGGGTGATAATACCCAAGTGACATAGGTCACTTTGTCCTTTTCCACTTCAAAAATGTCACCTATATCTACAATACCCAAGGTGGAATTATAGTGTCAGATGCCAGTATGTATGTTATAAAGTGTTTTCTTGTCAGCATCATAAATAGAAAGTGTATCCACATGAGAAACATGTATGTTTGGGATCGGGTTGGTTTTAGAGGGAACACTCATACACAAGGATGATCAGGGTGCCCACTCAGTGGAGCTGGAGTGTGAGTGAGAGAGAATGTTAGTGAGGTAGTTTCAATAGTGTGATATTTTGGATGAAGCCCTTGCAGGTTCTAGCTGGCTCATGGTGGTGGAGAAGAAAGAATGAAAATTTGCTCGCACCAACAAGCGCCTCCATTTTATAGGGCAAGGTTTGCAGAAAACTTACCTCCATATCCCCCATGGGAATGTCAGCACCCCCACCCAAGTCTGGGAAGCTGCTTGACGCCAAGTATGAGAACTTCAGTGTCTTCAGGCTTGTCAAGTACGCGATTCCGGGGGTCCGGAGCTAGCTCCGGAGATCACGACAAGATAAGCGGAGAGATACAACAGGGAAGATAAGGGACTTGGCTTCAGTTCGTGCACTGCGCCCTTCTGCGGACTTGGTCCCAATATTTCGGAGGAAGTGGAGATCGAGGAATCTAAGAGAAGAGGACTGAGGGCAGAGGTTGTGTCCGGAGATCGGAACACGCGGAGGAACGGAGGTTGAGCAAGGAATCAACTTTGTTGATATTCGAACTGAGTACAAACGATGTACAGTACAGGCTTTTATACTACAAGTATTTCGGAGCTAGATGTGGATAGCTAACACAAAGTAAGTATAGT
>MU266774.1:0-15265 GCA_021014945.1 Leucogyrophana mollusca | reverse complement strand
TTTCGTTATACTGATCACTCGAGCCACTAACACGACCTCTTGGTAGTATTGATGGTATGTGAGTGAGTAAGTACAAAGATAATGTAAATAAGGTTTTTGTAACTATTTATAGTAGATAGGAATGAGCATATGAGCTGTCACCCTAAAAGGGTAACAGCCCCTTACATACGAGCTATTGTATATGGCCCACTCAGTCTCCCTTCATTCCACTACAATTTATTCTATTCTAGTCATGTATTTGTAATACACGACATCATCATGACATCATAATCAGTATATGGCCAATATCTCTGCAACGACGAGATAGTTTGTGGAGATATTCTCAGGAAACATTCTTTGGTGAATGATCAATCTTCCTGAGCATTTCGTTTGAGAATCCTAGTATAGTTTTCCTTCGCCAATGCCCATGGAAAGTCAAAGGAACCTTACGGAACTTTCCGGTGCCTTCTGAGACATTCCTAATTTAATGACTCATGGTATGTTTCTATTAATAGTGTATCTTTACTGGGCTGGAATAAACACGAATGTTCTGGCAAATTCCATTATATTAGTCGTATCTACTTGTATTTAAATTCTAGTAGGTCAGAACAGGTATGAATGTTCCGGCATGTTCTTTTGTATTGGTAGGGTGTGGGGGGACCCCTATCTCAAAAAGGTATATAAGGAGCCCAGTTTCCAGGGAAAGAAGCATCTGCCACGTTACCTAGTCCTCAAGCTAGTAGAGTCACCCGTTGACTACTAGATGTTCTTGAGTCTAGTGTTCCTATCCGAAGTCAAGTGTTTCTGCTGAACATCGTAAGCTTTAGCATACTCACCCACATATTACGTATCCATAATCTCAATCGGAGATTATACTATCCGCTCAAACTCTAGTGCAAGTGAAACCCACTTCTAGAGCTCATCTTGCATCGTGCTAGAAGTCAACCGATTGACTTCACCTTGTTCACCGTATTCAATCGTATCACCAAGAAGGTACCCCCTAGCAGTCGTCAGCCACTTTATCCTAGCAGATCGGGAAACTCATACTATTCTGAGTCCACCACAAATGACCACGTTATTAGCCGTTGGTATTTGTCTGAACCGCTAACTGTGGAGGATAGTGTTTGGTATCATTGTCTGAAAAAATATTAAACACCATCCTAAGAAGACAGCGGGCTTTCACTGCAGCACGCATCCAAGATGCTCCATATTGACCTTGTCAAGGTTCAACCGCAGCAGGTTCTCACATAACACTCCATTAAGGTCAGATAAATATATTTTAAGGAAACTTAACCTACTGGGGGCTGCCACAGCTGTTGCACGACTCAGCGGACGGTGATATCGATCGAACTGCGCAAAGACTCGGGTGATCACGATTGTGCCAATGTGGGCGGTGAGTAACTCACCAATGTTTTGAGTGCGGTTTTTCCACGCTGTACACACCCTGTGTCCCATTTTTCCTCGACATACGCAAGCTTAGAACTTTGATCAAGCACTGGAAAAGACAAATCAGTCATACCCCTCCTGAGTGTCAGTTCGTTAGGATATACAAGCTTACCTAGACAGACAAAGTAAACATCTGTGTCATCAACTTTACAATACCATTTGACGAGGTTCTGAAGTCCCTCTTTGATGGCATATGCAACAGGTCTGTAACATGGCACTCGTGACATGTTGTCCCAGGTTTGTTGGAGACATTCAAGTGTCGGGATGGTGCACCATGCTGTAGGGTGCTTTGTTGAAGAAAACGAATGTAGTGTGTCTGCAGGCTCCTAGTACAAGATAATACATTGCCATTCAGTTATGATCACACTGGAGGAGCGGACAGAACCTACCCGCAAAACCTCGTGCACAAGGGTCAATTTCTCCCAGTCAGATCTCTTCAACTTGAACTCCTCATAGCTCTTGTTCTTGAGTTTGGGCACTTCATTGCTCTCGTCTGTGAGTTGTGTGAATCTATTGACAGCCTACCACCCGGTGTAAGAATTGGTACGGAAATGCATATCCTAACATACCGGGCGAAGGACAAGAAGGCGGTCACAAAAATTGAAAAGTGAAGCCCATCGAGTCCTAATCCATTGCATGAGCTGCAATGTGGGCACGCTCTCCGTTTCGCATAACTTCCGGAAGAAAGCCTGGGCTTGTGGAGACTTTCGTATCTGAGATGACTGTTAGAAGTGGAGCAACACAGGCTGTCATTACACACCTGTTCGACAAGAGCAATGGCCTTGCCCACGGCATGCCCAGTATCAAATACCTCATTGCTATCGCCATCCATGTCATCTGGGTTCTTCTCAAGTTCGGCTAGCTCATCATTGAGCTTATCGAGATCAGCGTCTTCACCTTGGTCAAGTGCACGTCGGATTTTCTTGAGGATGGCAGCTCTTGGCGTCGGTGATACTCCCTCAACGAAGTGACGAGCAGCAAGGTGCATGGAATGCTCCATGCACCTGATACGGCGGCTCTTGGGATCCCATTGTTCGCGGTTTGGATCAATCACTTGAGCTACCTCACACATCGCTGTATTGTTATTGGTTGCATTATCTGAGGTCATCCAGCCAACCTGAAATCCGAAATACAAGGTCAGTTGCCCATGAGGACTAGGCAGATAGATGAATAGCTAACTTTTTCGCAAATCTTGTACTTATCAATTGTCTCAACGAGTATTCGACCAATATTCTTGCCGCTGTGATTACCCTCAATAGGTTCTAAGGCGAGCTGCTCGCACTTGAGTTCCCACTGCTGAGGTTTGTCTTTGGGGCTCCAGACATAGTGACCTGTGACAGATAGAAATGGATCACCGACAAGTGAAGTCCATGCATCAAAAGTCATCGACACTTGACTGTCGGTGGTCTATTGCAAGGATGAGCTCAGTTACATGACAAGGGGGAATACAAGACTTGCCGCAAGCCGTTCTTTGATGGCCTCGATGACTGCATCAGCCCTCGCTTTGATGTCATTGGTCAGCTTGGTTTGGTGTACAATATCCTTGTCAGTGAGAGATGGATGGATATATTGTAGGAGGCGCCGGAATACTGGCTTGTCTATGAGTTGAAGGGCCTGCAGGTACATCAGCAAGAAAACCCAGCTGCGGAGAACAGAAACCACTCGCAGTGTCTTCGGAAACTACGAGCTCCATGATGTACTCGACGAGCCCTGCCTTTGTGAAGGTGGGTGCTTTGGGGGCAAGCACTGTATCGAGCGTGGTTTGGCTGTATTGATAAATCATGTCAGGATTACACTATGATGTTCAAAGCAAATAGCAATATTGCTTACTGGGATTGCATGTCGTCATCAGGGATTGCACAAGGGTGCATTTTGATGTTGGCCTCCTTGCAGAGCCTCTTGTAGAGATCAAAGTGGGTCGCCTTCTTCCTATTGGGAGATGAACGTGCTGCCAACATTTTGATTGCCTTTCTGACCTTTTCACATGAGTTTGAAGGGTGGAGATCCCACCTCTCAAACAGTGCTTGTCTGATGGCTCGCCGTGCTCCCTGTACCAATTGATTAGCTGTAGGAATGTGCTATGTGAACAACAACTTACTTGCAGACTGTGCATGTCCAAGTTGAGTCACCGTTGCAAATGAATATTGTTTGCACATCTGCTGTATGCTCGTTCTTCGAGAGACCCTCGCAAGCTTGATAAAATCAAGTTATTGACACTGGACTAAATGCTCGAAGACATCTTACCTCACGATCGGCATCACCAAACTCCTTCATCTTCTGGAATGCATCCTCTGCATCCTTGTCCTCATCCATGACATCATCCTCAGCATCTCCGTCAGTGCCATCACAAGATATGCTGCCGCTGGTTGCATCACCATCATCACCGCCTTCAACATCCAGTGGAGCAAAGATCGACGCTGTGAGAGGCTCTGAGGGCCTGCTCTCCTCATTGTCCTCTGAAACAACAATGGTAGCAGTACAATACCTGGCCACCTTTTTAGATGACGAGGCACCATTGTGGTCAGTGTTGGATAAGGCACATTTACACATAAGAGACACTGCATTCCCTGTAGCAGCATTATCAGTATCACGTAGTCTTGCAGATGGCTTCGAAATGTGACCTGAGCAACAAGAGCCAGCAACAAATGCAGCAGGCTGCTTGCTCGAGTTGAGCAAGACGGAGAAGGCGTCGGTCGTTGTAGATGAGATAGGCACGGTGTCATCGACGTCGTTGTACCAGACAATCTCAGATTCATCCTTGAGCTTGCCATTGGCACCAAGGGCACATTGGTTAGACATAGTGAAATCTGGTGGACGAAGGCACAAAAGTGAGAAGTTGCAACAGTCAAAAACCGAATTACTTACAATAATCTGTCAAAACCCATTAACTCCAAGTCATTCCGACGCTCAGGAGTCATGGTCCGATCAACTCCGGACTTAGGAGCTGTGCTCCTACTCTGGACCGTCCAGAGTTGATGTACTATTGTGCGGAGCACTATTGTCGTGCTCTCCATTGTGCTCTGTTCTCCATAGTACTAAGCGAGTGGTACCTCCGCCCTATATATAGTTCTATTTTACTGTAGTGCACCTCAGTCGTTATCTGCCTAACTCTGGGCACCGGCTGAGGTGAGTAGTTTATATTTACTTAGGATTGCTACTTTGCTAACTATACCGTAGCTCCGGACTAACTCCGGAATTCCTTAGGTGAATACAGTCATTATCTGCCTAACTCCAGGCACCGGCTGAGCTCCGGACTAACTCCGGAATTCCTTAGATTTGTCATAATCGTGAGCTCATTTTATACTTGAGCGACGGCGGAGAAGATTTGTCCGAGAATGCGCACAGGACCCTTGCCAGCATGGAGGATCATGCGGGTTGAATTATATGATGTGTGATCTCACAGCCAGTTGCGTGCAGTTGCATGCAACCGTCTCTTTGGCAAGGGGAACCTGAGGGGGTATGTAAGGGACATAGATGACCATTTGTGCAGGCTCACCATTCCTGCGAAAACTTGAACTTGGACCTGACAGGGCTGGGTCAGGTACAGTGGAGCATGGACAGCCGTGAGGAGGACCCCTGACAATGGGGGGGGGGAGGGTTATGTCTGGTCCGGACAAAATTTTGGAAATTTTGGACCCTATGCATGTTTTTTATCCGGACATTTTGGCCTGGACCTACATTAGGCCTGTCGCCTTATCCGGACATCTTGCTTGGGGTATGGGTGGGGCCTGGTGGGGCCTGTGCACTAATCTGGACATTTCTGGTCAGGCCTGCTCGGATGATGGCACCCCCGCCTGCTTCCGCTCATGCGTGCGGGGGCTGCCATTAAGCGTTGAATGCAATCAGTTCCTTCTCAAATAGCTATAGCTAGTAAGTGCTGAAACTATAGTAAGCCGACAACAGTCCACATTGCTGGTGTTAACAAAGGTGCTTCGTCGATTCAAGTGGTGTATTAGCTTGTACTAGTGGTATCTGTGTAATGATATTTGGTCTGCCTTGATTTGACAGCGCGATATTGAGTATCCGAGACCAACAGCTGGTCTGCTGAATGCCTTTCCTCCATACCATACTATGCCGGACAGCAATACCACCATTGAGATTGATGACAACACAACCGCCGTATTCGATAGTAGAGAATGGATAGATTGTGGGAAATACCCAGCTTCTGATACTCCCTCATACATCCTCACTGCTCTGGCTGCTCTTATTGCTATACCACCCTCCTATTCCTCGTATCTGCCCGACGTCAACCTGTCTATCCTGGATCTCCTCCGAGCCCCTTCACCCACCCAGCCCTCAGTTCTGGTTCAAGAACGAGCAGATAAGTGCTTCAGCAAGCTAGAACCGAATGAAGATGCGACTTGCCTCGAAACCCGGAAAATCCCCCCTGCGGAATGGATACAAAAAATCGAAAAAGCGTTAGGACAAGCTTGGTTTGATGGAGCGAGATCCTTGGTGGATTGGCGATACGGCAAGGATTTGAGACTCCCGTTATGGGCTATCACTTACTGGAAGGAGATGTCAATTGTGTTAAAGAAAAGGAGGATATGGCAGGGTGCTAACCAGTGGTTGACGCAAACGAGCCAGAGTCATAAGACTCCCTGCCTTGTGGAATCCGATAACGCACTAGAGAAGATGGGAGACTTGGGATGGGGAGCTACTTTACGCAGAGTGGTGAGAGGACTGGGTGTTGAGACCCTTGCACCGCTGCTTTCAGAGCAATGGCTCGATGACGACATCATCAACTTGGCCATGCATCACCTCAGGGAACGAGTGCACCTTTTCCCTGACATATCCAAGTCTACAATCATAGCTCCATTGCAGTTTTCCACCAACCTCGTATCAGCGGATAGTCATCCTTATGCACAGGCGGTGGCACTTCCACATCTGCGTCACTACACATCAGTTCTCAAGTCCGGTCAACATACCATCCTATACTTCCCTGGGCACATCAACAACAATCACTGGGTTGCGTTTTGTGTTGATTTTAACAGGCGGTCTCTACGATATGGTATGTCAGTAACATGCTGCTCGATTATCATAAGTTTATGTTTCATCAAACTCAAAGCCTATCAAGGTCATCCGTGCTGCTCAAACGTGGTTGAGGAAGGAGTTTGGGTCACCATTCAAAGACGAAGGTGACACTTTGACACACGGTGTCCAGAATGACCAGTTTTCCTGTGGAATTTGTGTGGTCAATACAATTGCGCACAATGCTTTTGGAGACGAGCTTTTCACCCATGCAAAACAATTCGTGATGCGGATTTTACTATTTGTCGAGCTCGCGGAAAGCGAGATTACCTTAGTGAGTCGAGTTGTCCTGTTATACAACAACTTTCATACTTATCAGGTGAGAGCAGGGGTCAATGGAGCAACTTGATTACCATTCAATACCAGTGTGGGATATGCATTTGATTGGGGACTGCGCTGTGTCTTTTGGAGGGATGGACACAGACGAACACGATGACTTACCACGAGGCTGTCTTAACGACTCTGAGCCTGATGATACGCTGGTAATGCAAGAGATGCTGGAAAGTGTGTCTGACGACGGCTTCTCTCAAGCTGAATTCAGCGAACATCCTGCTTCACTTCCTCCGGATTCTCCCTCATCTTCGGCTCCAGACATCAGTGTGGACACTACTGTGGAATCCATGTCTTGTGATCGTGACCCACCTACTACATCGAGTGCACATATTCCAGCTGGGAGAAAGAGAAGGTCATCATCAGCGGATATCAGTCAGTCATCAGACGCACCAACTGGATCAATCACGAAAAAGCCAAAGGCTACCATTGACGACTCCACAATGTTCGGCCAGGTTGGGATCAGTCGATCAGCAATGGCAGAGCAGAAACTGAAGGCTGCAATCCGAGATGGAAGCCTCAAGATAAATGATGCAAAGAGAGAAAATTATGAATATACCTGTCAGCTCCACGATTGGCATGCATGCTTTCGGTATGGGGACGAAGGCTGGCAGGTTTGGCACTCGAAGTGTGGGAAGTGGTACAGGCAGAAAGTGCCATATGACACGGCGAGGTTCGTTGAGCATGTTGTGCAGTGTGATGCAAAGGGCAGGGTTGGCCTCATATCGGACTGGGCACGGCCAATGAAGCAGAAGCAGACGGAGAAGCAGAAGCAGAAGCAGGAAACAAACTTGGAACCAGATAGCGAGATCCTTCCTTGTTTGGGCATCACACCGGAAGCTGCACCACTCCTTCCTGGGTACCTCCTTCACACTCCTGCACAGGGAGGGGGTGCTCGTGCTCCGCACGTAGTTGCCTTCGAGGTTTATGGAATCACATACAAAGACCTTAACCGTGTTCAGAAGGAGTGTCATATCCCGTGCATACGCGCACACATCTCCGTTCCTCCGCCTCTGTCTCCGGTCCTCCAACCTTGTAATACCTCCTCTGTATGTTCCTTTATTGTCTGTTTCCTTATACGATATACTCTGCCTATGTACTACTTATTGTCTTTATTGTTTATATGACAACTGTCAGTCCTTTTGTCTCGTCTTAACAATAGCCTCCATTTCCTCCGAGCTCTGGCTCCATTCCCTATGCTCCGTTGACATATCTTTTTGTTAGACGATTTATACTATACTCACTTTGTGTTAGCTATCCACATCTAGCTCCGAAATACTTGTAGTATAAAAGCCTGTACTGTACATCGTTTGTACTCAGTTCGAATATCAACAAAGTTGATTCCTTGCTCAACCTCCGTTCCTCCGTGTGTTCCGATCTCCGGACACAACCTCCACCCTCAGTCCCCTTCTCTTAGATTCCTCGATCTCCACTTCCTCCGAAATACTGGGACCAAGTCCGCAGAAGGGCGCAGTGCACAAACTGAAGCCAAGTCCCTTATCTTCCCTGTTGTATCTCTCCGCTTATCTTGTTGCGATCTCCGGAGCTAGCTCCGGACCCCCGGAATCGCGTACTTGACAAGGAGCATATTGATACTCTGCGGCGCCATGAATTGCGAAACAGATTACCTGCTTTACTCGCCGCCGCCAAGTCTCTGAGCGGCGCGAGAAGGAAAGCTGCTCCCACCAAGGGGCATTCTGGTGATAACAGAGATGCATAGTAATTTTCGAATGCCCTGTTGTAGTCGCTATCGTCCGCAGCAAATTCTCGTCATTCCCGTGCTCTGTGCGCTGTCTACAGGGCAAAATTGAGCTTTTTCGAGGCCTGTTCACCTAATCCGGACAAAATCTGCCCTATCCAGGGCCTGTTCTCAGAGTCCGGACAAAATTTGCTTCAAATGATGAATGCCTGTGCTAGTCCGGACAAAACGGCTCAAATTTTGAAATTTTGTCCGGACAAATAAAGGGGTATTTTTGACTTTGAGGATCAGGCCTCCTCCCCCATTGTCGGGGGTCCTCCGTGAGGTGGAAAACCTTCATTTGGACTTGGAGGTTCACCGTTCAGGACCGTTCGGAGCTCTGCAGAATGGTCTAAGAACCTTGAGAGGAATGAGGGAACCGGGAACCGCTGACACATCCGGTTCTCTGCTATACTTGGATCTTGAATTGAACTTGGTGGAACTGGACCAAAATTCGGGTTCGAACCATGGTTCAGGACTGGACTACGACACCACTAGAGACACGTCGACGTGAACTTGGTTGCATGGGGCGGAAGCAAAGCACACGTCGATGACCCAGCGCCTGCCCGATAAGGCAGGCGGCACGTGACCTCGCCGTTTTACGGGACCTTGGTAAAATGTCCCAGTTAAACTGATTTACCAGGCGCGTCTTGACGCGTCTCGTTGATTGCGTGCGTGATGACACGACCTCAGTGACTCAGCCAATATATAGTGACAGCGCTTGTCGCTGGCTGCGTCCAAAAACGGTGAATCGTCGACCTACGGTATCGACCGTGCAATTGCCCGCAGACTAGGTGCATCTCAACCGTGTAGATCGCACCACGCTCGGCATACACGGTGCCACACAGGTGAGAAGGGATAATATTCGCCATCACGCAGAGCTTGCTCGCACTCCAACATGCCTTCCAGTCTGCCTGTGGCATCAGTCACCTTGCAGTTCAAAATAGCTTCCCTACAAGCTGAACTCGCTCATCTTCAGAAGCAGTATGATTCCCTTCTGGAAGTGAAGGAAAGAGCCGCTAGACGATACAAGCTCGACTACAAAAAGTGGAGAGACTTCAAAAGGTGGCTCCACGACAATCACAGAAAAGAAGAGGCTCGCATGTCCTTGGCCGATGAAGATCGCGAAACGAGTTCAAAGCCCTCCGCAAAAGAAAAACTCAGGCTCTTCGAGGAAATAGGGCCGGACCTGAATGTCTTCGAAGATGAAGAGATGCCATGCAATGTAGGAGAAGTTCTACTTTGTAAGTCGGCACCATTTGTTCATTCTTCGCCACTCATATCAGCAAGCGTCGAGCAAGATCAGCCCCACCCCCGGTGCAAAGCCCCATCGAATCGATCCTGAGCTGCTTATCGTAGCTGATTCCCCGGTGAAGCCCAAGAAGCAGAAGCTCGGACATTACGATACGCCAAACGAGCTACCGCTTCCCATCAGCGCCGACTCCACGACCTCAAGCCCAGACCCTGACGCGTATCGCGACATACCATCCAAGCGACCTGAAATGACCTGCGATGGGAGATACGGATATGGGCCTGCAGAACCGCATATACTCCAAGCAAGCAAACTAAATGGCAAGCCGTCGCACGCACAACGTATTGACCAGTCTGACGACCTTGATCAGCACCCCACCAGTGCATTGCTGCGGGACAAGAAGGCCCCTATCACCATTACAAGGGGCGTGGGAGATATGCTCGAGCATTGTGAGTACCTGTGCTCCTTTTCACTCTGGAAGTATCTGAAGATGGTTGTAGCGGTGGCCGAGATACGATTAACTCCAGATTTATGATCAGGCAGGACAAAAATGACGGGCTAGCATTTCAATATGACACAGTGATCAGAAATCAAGAGCAGAGGAAAGGCATGTTGGCCGGTGACTGCGAATGCTGTCGTGATGTACGTGCTCTTTTCCTTCAATGGAACTGTCGTTTTTATGCATCTGGTTTGATGCAGTATTATGACGCTATCGGATCCCTCCCTCAGCGCCTCCAGCAACCGCTATGGCGTTCTCCTGCATCGTCCCCCACGAAAGGACGCCCGTGCAAGGCCGACGTGGAGTCCCCTGAAGACGCGTATCTCAAGGAAGACGCAGACAATGTCGCGCAACACAAACAGGAAATCTCTAAGCATCGCCATCATTGGCATAGGGCCAAAACGCCGCCTGGCTATTGGAATATTGGCTTTCCGGATACTCAAGAGGCCTCGGACATTAACCATCGCGCAGAGCAAATGCACAGACAAAAGATGAATCTTGTGGAGAAAGAAGCGGGGTGAGTCACTCCAAAACGTATGTTTTGTACCATCTAAAGTCCCAAAAGGACGGAGAATGGGAGATATGTACAGCGACATGACTGAAGCAAGTCCTAAATCACGAAGTCTATGCATTGTCCAGTGATTTGTTTGATAGGTAGTGGATGGAATCGCGAGGAATCACTGTGATCAGTTGGCCGATGAAGATGTACCGCGCCAACCGCGATGGATGGTAGTGCTCAGCGAGACGATACCAAAGTTCCACTGGCCTAGCATTAGCATGGCATCATCCATACGTCCACAGGCAAACGCACCATACTGAACGAAAATAACTGAGAATGGTAACGGATGACTCTGTTGGGAAGCAGACGTTAAATGGCTTATATCACACTGAGAACCCAGGTAAGGGGATTAACCTCGACCATAACCACACGACCGTCTGTGTTTTCCCCCAGCATATTGAGCATGGATATTCTCCCTGAAACCAGAAGATGTTAAAACTTGCAAAGAATGACACTGGAGAGGACAGCCGTTTACCAGGCGACCTTTGAGAATCCTTCGCCCTGAGCATTAGTGCGAAGAGGGGGAAATGGTTCATGAAAGCCAAAATGGTTTCCAGGCTCGCATGAAGGATAATTATTGATAACCGCAACTGGTTGAAAGCACCCATGAGTAAATTAAAGGGAGCTTGAAGCAAGCCTCGGCACGTGTCACCTCACCAGCGCGAAAAGTGCATAGTAGACCATAATCGTAGGGAATAGGTGCGCGACCAGGGTAAACAGTATCGTGCCCAGCAGAAGTTGGTCGACGTCATAGTCCCAAGAATCTGTCCGATTTCGGAGTACGTTATACCGCTTTCCTGCTTTCATCATTAGCGTACGAATAAGTGCACGACTGAAAAGACGTACCGCGGAAAAGATTCCACAGTGACCCAACCAACCTCAATACATGATGGTAGATGGTTGATGAAACGACATAACACAGATGGATATGGACCGTTAACAGGCACAGAAAGTCCGATAATAGAGATAAAACCATTGTTACCCCAAAACAGCTGGCTATCTCCACCACACCGATCGTGACCGGAATCATGGGTAACCAAAGCCCAAACAATCCTAGCCGAACACCTGGAGCATTGGATTTATCTAAGAAGAGGAGGACGCACGTTTCCACAGTCCCATCATGCCTATGAAGCTATAAGCATAGAATCTACTGAGTTCTGTATTGAGCTTCAGTCCTGCTGGCCAGCTGTCCAGCCAAACCAGGGTATTCTGTATCCACCCCACAGTGACAACCTATATGAGTATAGTCAACAGTCAACTAAATGGGCCGCTTCGCAATGAAAGTAATACCTCGAGTCCTCGGACAATCATTTCAGCTAGAAGAACGCGATTGTCGCGAAGGAACCGCCGAAAAGCGACCCCGATAATGATATCGTTCAAGATTATCCACACGCCATTATAAAACCTAGGGCTGGATGAGTGGCATAAACATTTTGATAGCGAAGTTTTTACTCGATATACTGAGAGGGTGAAACACGTTGGCTGCGTATGTTGTGGGATGCCGCAAGTATGCGGATAAAATTTCTCGTCCTTACATCCAACTGCTGGACTGGTTGTTGTCAAGTATGAACAGCTGAGGAGTGACCTCAGCTTACCTGCAGTGCTAACAAATCCTAGTCGCATAGACAGTACAGCAATAGAATGCAGCACGCCAGAGATCCTCTGCAAACACTGGCTGCTCTGCATGAATGTCAAGAGCAAAGATCCGATAGAAGAGATGCGAGAACTTTGGCTAGTGCTATTCAAATGAAATTTCATGCCGCTGGTCTCCACCAAATGGTGAAGTTGCTTTGCTGAATTCCACTGGCAAATGGAAGTGAGTAGCTTTATTACCAAGATCGAAGATGTTCCACCTGGTTGATAAGTGTAATGCTCTTTCCAGGAGTAAGCGGGACGTTCCTTGTGCCAGTGAAGTCGTGCTCCATAAAGGATTCATGAAACGGTGGTCTCGCAAGTGTCCGACGACCGATTGTCGTGAGCCACGGATCGTCCATGCTATAGAATCTCATGGAAGTGGCCTCATGGCGACGGTAGTAAATGACGTGGTAGGGACGAGAGCTACTCATGGAACAGAAATTCGATTTCACTATATTGCCTGCATGCAGCCACGACACCTACTTGAAGTTCGGGAGTCTGCCTAGGCTTCCGCCACAGTCCTCGATGTCGGGAGGGAAGCAATCTCGATCTCGCACGTCCATTGATTGACGAAAAGTACACCGGCCGAGGATCGCGGGTCTACCGCACAAATTTTCCAGTGATAGGTAGTGTTTCGAGAGATAGACGTGGTCCAACACTGAGTTGGCCTGCGCGATCTGCACTCTACCTCGGTCAGCCTGACAAGAGACGCTGGAAGCAAAATGACGTACGCTGTCTGCAACAAGCACTCCCGCGACACACACTGCAGGAAGTATCCATCCATAGCAGAAGCCATCATAAGAGACATCCGATGGCCAAAAGATTGTAGTGTCCATATTGTAGTCCACTACCCTGGCTCAATCGAGTGTGGACTATATATAGTGGCTGTGCGCTCACCACAACCGCGTTTCCGTCCTATTACCCAGTGTCACTTGAACCTGGCTCTCTGACTAGTGTGTATCTGTTTCAAATTCCTGTTCGAGGTCTCTATACACCGACGACACGCCCACGCTTCCCCCAATCAAACCGGATACAATGGACTTGTCGTACCAAGCAGACCAATCTTCAGGTCTTCCGCGCAGACCAGACGTGAAGAAGAAGCTAGTGGTTGTGGGTGATGGTACGTGAGACGTTTGACTTATCCACCATACCGTCGTTCAGCTTTCCTCACACAAAGGTGGATGTGGGAAAACCTGTCTTCTTATCGTATATGCAGAGAACCGGTTCCCCGAGGTATGTACATTCAGCATTTATAACGAACAGGGATGCAGAACGATAATGAATCTGTGGGCAGGCTTATATACCAACCGTCTTCGAGAACTATGTGACCCAAGTCCAGTTTGATGGAAAGCTCGTGGAACTTGCGCTATGGGATACTGCCGGTCAGGAGGAATACGATCGTCTTCGACCTCTAAGTTACCCCGAGAGCGATGTTATTCTCATAGTATTCTCTATTGACTTTCCTGTTAGTCTCGGAAATGTCCAAGACAAGGTATTGTAGCACGCATAGACGCACATCGACTCCCAGCTCACAGTCTTCCCGTAGTGGTATCCAGAAGTGGCCCACTTCTGTGAAGGTACACCGCTCATTCTAGTGGGCACAAAGACGGACCTCAGAAGAGACGACCAAACGCGGCGAATGTTGGGCGCCCAGGGCCAAGCGCCCGTAACACCAGAACAAGGTGCTAATGTTGCAAAGGAAATCGGTGCCAAGTACATCGAGTGTTCCGCAAAGACTGGCAGTGGGGTTCGAGACGTGTTTAATTTGGCTCTCAGTCAGAGCATGAAGGGCCGATGGGGTAAGATGGTAAAACAACGGCGATGTGTGGTGGTATAGCCATGAGTACAGATAGCATTGGCATGGGATTAGTACGCTTGCCGTGCATGGCTTGTACATACTGATGCATATCTCGTTTCATTCATCACTTGCATTCTAACGAGCAGGTTGAAATCGCCGCACATCATTCTTGTTTGTGATGCCGACCTTCCAACCTGTGTGCCACCACGTAGGACTGAAACAGTATCCACAAAAAGGCGAGCGTGATGACAGTGCCGGTACCGTCCTCGACCATTGAAAGATCCTCTAATCTACCCAGTGGGATAGCGATGTTGGTAGGTGCTAGGATTCCAGTGAGCCCAACGGCTGAGAGTCGAGATGATGGCTGAACAGAGGAATATACAGCGCTGGGTATGTCAGTGAGGGTTTGGGAGAGTGTATCGACTTGGATCGAGTCAGAACTTGAACAAACGGCATTGGATCCACGGGCGTACAGGTAGAAGGACAAGCCCAGAAGCATGTCGGCGCGGTGACCTCGACCACATGACTTGAACCGCCAAGGATAGGTGTGCCATATCGAACATGGAGGGGTACATCAAAGGAGACCTCCGACATTAGGCTTAGTGTATGTACGCTCGCAGCGAGCTTGAGTAACAGATAAGTGCTGTTTTGATCAACCGCCCAGGCAGGTAGCTCGAGATTCGATGCTCCGAAGAATTCGAAAGGGAGATGGCGGTCAATGAGCTCGTATGGGTCGACGATGAGATGGGGCGAGAAAGTATGCAAGATATAAAGGGAGCATTCCGGTGGGTGACCCGTCTGATTCACTTGGAGGCGAGACGAAAGCGTTGTATGAAAGCCGGTTGTGGGGTGCAGCGTAGTAGATAATTCTACTGAAGACATGGGGGAGAAATCGAGAGAGAAAAGTAGACTGGTGACCAGCCCGTGCTATGAGGCAAGCCGTCGATAGACGGACTGGTAAAACTGAGTTTAAATCTAGAGGCAGCGCGGATTGTGAC
>MU266773.1:0-15215 GCA_021014945.1 Leucogyrophana mollusca | reverse complement strand
CATTTGACTGTCGCATAAAGAAGAACTCGCCGGGGTTGAGTCCAAGGCTCGCACATACATTTGCCTGCTCGGAACCTGGTACAAGTGTAGCAGTGACTGCGATGAGAGGTACGTGCTCGGGAAGTCGTTTTCGTAGCAGCCCTATTTGACGATAGGCCTGCCGAAACCCTTTCCCCCACTGATAGACAACATGGGACTCGTCTACAGCAAGGGCAAGGAGGTTGGCACGGAATTTATCATCACGAACGAGCTTGTCCAGCGCACGATCGGTTAGTCGCTCGGGGCTCCAGATGGAGGCGGGCCACTCGCAGCGCTGAACTTCCGCAATAAGGTCACGGCCTTCATTCTGTGCGGCGCGAAGGGTTTCGGCATTGATAGAGACCGCTTTGATACCCAGTTCCTCCAATTCAGCAACCTTGCACCGGATTTCGTGAGTTATTTGCTACATCCTATTGTTCGAAGGACTTACTTGAGAGTCTCCCAGAGCGTTCAGTGGTGTTACTATTAAAATGACAGGTTTTTCGGGTAATGGACCAATTTCCGGTCTTGGTTGCTCTCGAAGATGCTGTACGACAAGGAGAGGTCCATAGAACAGCGCTGTTTTGCCTCCACCAGTGGGAATGACGAGTAGCTGCGAGATGCCAGCAAGAGTACGAGCCCAGGACTCGACCTGAAACTTGCGAGGACCGTTGTGCCATTGTTCGACGCGTCCTTCGATGATGCCTCGTATGAGCGCGTGCCGTTCGTCGGTTAACCAGGCTGGATTACGAGCTATAGGTGTCGCATTAGGTACCATGTAGATTATAGGAGTATGTATAGCGATACTATTTTTTTTGCTAAGTGTAGCTATGTTGCTAACCCCATGCCGAAGCCCGCCGTCCTTCGGATTTCACCGAGTAAGGCCCTCCTGCACGCCACCTTTCAATCGAACCAGACTAAGTCAGCGAGTTCGAGGAGTGTTCGAGGCTGATATTGATCAGTGCAGGACAGTGCCGCGGAGTCAATCTGAGTTCCCGAAATGACGTTGACACCCCTCTCATGGCGGTCCAAAGACACTAATCGGAGGATCGGCTCGCGAATGAGGACAAGGCTCGAGAACTCGCTGATTTCGTGTAAATCGCATCCGTCTCGTTCGGTGAAGCAGTAGTATAAAAAATGAATCGGTCGTTGTGGCCAGCAGCGTTTCTTTATTTCATCATGCAGTCTTCACGCGTCCCGTCACCTGTCGCCATCCTTACTCCCGAACTATCTAGCAGACTCAAAGAAAGCATCGAAGGCGTCCTTGTTCACCTCATAAAAACCGATCTGCCCACTCGCTTTGTGCGCGATTCCCCAGTGTTTCACAAGTTTCGGAGCGTGGTCGAGCAACTCGGTAACACTGACAGCAAAGCTCGAGATGAGGCGCTACTGGAAAGCTTCTATAACACTATTTCTCTGACCGGTTACGAATCGTACGAGCCATTCGTCTCGAAATTCCTTGAGCATCCTTGTAAAGAGGAGGAGGTTAAGGATCTCTTCTCACCTACTTTCTTGCCGTTTCGAGCGGCACATCTGGAAAATCAGCCAAATTATTCGCGAGATATCGTCGTCCGCTGAGTTACGCCTGTCCTCCCAAACCTGGAGGAAGATTTTGCTCGGTGTACTCCTTGACATATCGTGAAGTGATTGAGGTTCCGAGAAACGATGGGGCGCCGGCGCAAATTCCAATCACTCTCGGGTCGTCCGGCACCATTAGAATGTTCAATGATATGGACGTCGAGAAAGATTCCTGGATGATTAAATTGACAAGTGATTCGGTTTCTCACCCTGATACAATGATGCTGACAATGCTGGCTTCTTTCCCTGACAGTGCCCAATGCCACATCTCCTATCGCCGTCAGCTATATTCGAAACTACCGCTCTTTCCTCTTGATGCATGCTCTCTTCGCTCTCGCGGACATAACTCTAGAGAGATTGGATACGATCTTCGGTACTGTGTTCCTTGATCTGGTCAGGTATATGGAAGAGGATTGGGACACTCTTGTTAGTAGCATCGAAACGGGCGATTTGCCAGAGTACGAAGGCATTAGTCATGTCCGAGAGCACCTAGAGGTGAGGTGCTCGCCACTGTGACTCAAGATATGCTTACCAGACCTTTGCCCAGCCAAAACTGCGTCCCAACACCCCACGCGCTGCCGAACTCCGCACAATCGGGAATGCCACAGCACAGCCTGGGTGGCTGCACAGAATTTGGCCACAGCTAAAAGAGGTGGTTGGCATCGTGAGCGGCTTGTTTGCTGCAGCGATTCCGAAGGTAGACTGGGTCTAGGTCTTTCCCTGTCATAATGAACTGATGTATGGGCCGATAGATGCGCCATTACTTGGGCCCCAACATTCTCGTCCGCAGTGCAGGCTTTGGTGCAAGCGAGGGGGTTATTGGTTGGGTGTATGACCCGACCGAGCCTAACCTCTTCAAAGCCACCTGCGGCGACATAATCGAGTATCTCGATGTTTTGCGGGGCGAAACCGCTGCGAGCCTTGTCCCTGCGGTTCGTGTGGTCGCACTTGGACTAAGCGCGAGACTGACGAGTAGTGCATTTATAGTGGAAACTCGAAACTGGGCGGAAATACGAAGTGGTGATGACCACCTACGACGGCTTATGGCGATATCGCATTGGCGACGTCGTTGAAATTGCTGGATTCGACCCCTGTGATGGCGTACCCGTCCTTAAATACGTAGAGCGACGAAAGTAGGTCACTAATGCCGTTTTACTTAAAGGGCGACTCTAACGCATAAGTCGGCGCTGCCCGATAGCCTTGCGATGCGGCTGAGCGCTGGGGCACTGGGCGGTGTGATGACGACGGAAAAGCAACTAACCGAGGCGATTCTTGCTACGGAGAAGACACTTGGCCGGTTCGTGGAGTTTACCGTTGTCGTCGATGAACGGGTTATGCCTCGTCGATTTGGCTATCTTGTTGAAGTCCTGGGTGCAGTAGGTGAGTAAACACATTTTGTAAACATTCGCCCATCCGTTGTCACCCTGATCGTCACGTAAAAGGTCCACGTCCCTATTTAGCGCTTGGACAGCTTCGTGACGAGCTTTGTCGATCCAACGCCAACATCAAGCGCTGCCTTGATCAGGGATCCATAGGAGAGCCAACAATCCGGATCCTCAAGCCCGGAACCTTCAGCGAATTTCGCAAGTGGAAAATCGACTTGGCGAAAACGGGGGCCGGCCAAATGAAGGTACCTGTTGTTCTGTCAGATGAGGCAGCGCAACAGTGGCTGTTTGAGAGGGTTATGTGCGACGTATCGTAGTTATTTTACCCGAAGCTAAATGGATGTCGTTCAATGCACAAAAGACCACTTACTGTTGCCGGTTTACATGCATTAGCCTGGTGCTGGGGCGAGGCTAAAGCAGTATGTGTCAGCACCACAGGTGCAAGGGAGTCTCTGCTTTTACATGCTAGATAGTGACGTGGGCAGCACGATGTTAAGGACGTCCCACAATGTCCCACAGACTCGAGAGTCATTGAGCTGCGACTCAAGGGAAACCGAAAAGGATTTCGCCGTCACAGTAATCATTCGTGGTAAAAAAGGTCGAATATTATAGTAAATAAATAAATAAATTTTATTTATTGAAGGCTTCAGTTCCCCAGGCTTGCTTCCTTCGTCATTCACGCTCTTTCATACCGTACCCGCTATTGTACTGACCATAGAGTCGTCTGTGCATCTCTTGCAGAGAGTTCTCAACCGTACCATCCTCACAGATGAACCCGACGCCATGGGACCTTGCCTCCTCTAACATTAACATCAACAACGTTTCCTGGCCCTCATTGTACGATCCTGCAATCGAGTTGGTCAATTCCCAGAGCGGACCTACTCGTCCTGGTGGATCCTACCTCTATGAGCCGGACGGTGCGCTCATCATTTATGTGCGTCCCACAAACCCGTCCTAACAAATATCGTAGACATCTTCAAGTTCACTCTCTACTGGACACTTATCTTCCACATCCCATTCTACCTCGCCTGCGGGACGTACGCTTTTCTCAATTTCACTTTCCCCCCGCATCGCGTCTCGCACGAAGAGACAATTGCGCTCACATCTCGCTCCCTCGAACGCATGTCGCTGCTGCCAATGAAGCCCCCGCGCGTCAATGCCCGGCGATCACGGGTGACGTTTGCCGTTCTCGTGATAATTGCCTTCCTTTTCATCAGCCTATGTGGAGCTGTTATTGGTGCAGCTGTCGTCGGGTTCTTGTTGGCTGGCGTATACAAAGCGGGTGGCTTTTATATGTCGACGTGAGTATATTTATCAGCCGAGTGCGTCTGCGTTTCGTATTCTGCAGAAGCTCACATGCATTTGTTTCTAGTTGGGTGCCATTCATATGGGCCGTGATACAAGGTCTCATCGCGCTTCTGGGGTAAATTTACTTTGTTGTGGTCCATGTTATCGCGCACTGATGGACAGCTTGGCGCTTAGAATATGGCCATCCGTCATCGACATAATATGAAAGTTGAAAGTTATCCTTTCTTTGCATTACCACAACCGGGGGCCTTTTTTTTGACGGCCCTACCCTGCACTGGCCGACAACCACACCGGTTCCCATTGGCTCTTGACGGCAAACTGACGCGCTACGTATCACCCGTCATGGCACCACCAAACCACCGATCATAAGCCGACGAAATCGCCTCTTCACCAGTGCGACATCGCCGTACACGCCCACAAGACCCAGGCTCTGACCGCCAACGCTGATCTTCTCAATCGCTCCCAGACACGTGACACTCAGTGCTACCGACTTAATTTGACTCGGTTAAAGTGCTCGGCGCGCCGTCTCCACACTGGATGGGATCGGGAACATGCTCTGTACCACTCTGTACCCCGGCGACTCTGTTTATAGTCATACTATGTGATTGATGGTGGGTATGGTTTCCGCATACTCGGCCAATTATACATGTCATCCCTGCCTGCTTCCCCACTCCCTGCTTCCACACTCTGCCAGGGTATCTCCACATGGTCGTTTTTGCTAACGTGTCTTTACCATGTACAATATGCCTCGATTCATGAACATCTAAATTACCAGTGTCAATGGCAGTTTCATGTCTACATGCATCGGTGGTAAACGGAGCAACAACTCCCGGATTGTACCCCCCCCCCCAATATCAAAAGCCGCCCGTCCTCTCGTCAGTAGGCTTTCGCCCAACCAGATATTGCTTATCCTCATCAGCAAGGTCCCGCCTAACTTATACATAGCTGATTGCTAAGGACATCGATATCCTATTGCTTGTGTCCAGCCAGCCTCAGTTCCCAGAATCGTCTCTGATGCGACCGGGGAAGTTGAGCTGCATTCACCCACCCTGCTACATGATCTTGCCATATCCTTCTATCTCACTTTAGCACTATCGTACCCACTGCGATACAAAGACTGCTGATATGTGAATACACCATTTAACTATCTACGTAACAGTGGCTACACGAACGACACGAATGCAAATGTGGTGTCCAAGCTGGTCAAAGAAAATGCTCTACAGTCATGGCTCACTGCGACTTAGCGCTCCCTTCGCTTCCCCCTCAAGAGCTGCAACAGCGCCGACGCTGCCATCCCTCTATCTTTTCTCCCGTCCCCACTCCCACTTTCTTGTCCGAGTTCGGTGCTACCGCCACTTACACCCCTAACCTCCTCCTTCGACGCACCACCGGCACCCCCACCAAGGACCAAAGACAGCCTCCTCCCCACACCCGGCCTCCCTATCTCAGCCCTCGAACTTGATCGTGCAATGACAGGCGTCGTCTGCAGCGCTACAGCCGGCAACGAGAACCGCTTATGTCTCCGCGCCGTGTCCTCCGCTTTCCTCTCGCGCCCAACCCCAGGTCCAGCCCCAGCTGTGCCCTCGGCCTCGGGACCACTCGAACCGGAAACGGTGTCCACGGCCTCCTCACTCTCGGGTATAGACAGAGCTGTACCAAGGCTTGACGCTGCACTCCGCTCTCGCCCGTGCTCGTGCTCGTGCTCGTGGAAGTCCTCGAGAATGTCATAGTAACTCCTTGGCCGCGCTCGCGATGTAGGCCGGATGCGGATTGGCCGGACGGTGTCTCCTTCCTCCGCGCGGCCGTACGCTTCATCTTCTCCAGACAGGGGTTCCGATTCAAGCTGGTCCGGGCGTTTGTATTTGACGGTTCCGTCGTCTGTGTCAGTAGGGGAGGTGCGCGGAAAGCGACTGGAGGGGCTGGGAATGCTGAAGCGTTTCAGAGGGCTCCCACCCACTTCTAAGCTGTTACGAAGAGGGCTCCCACTCAAGGGCTTCGAAGGGCTGCTGCTGAGGCGCTTTAACGGACCCCCGTCTGCACTCTGCCTTAGCGGACTACCATTTGGGCCACTTTTCACCGGGCTGTCCTCACCACCTACGTTCAGCCTTAATGGACTTCCACCTCTCACCCCAATATCCATACTGGCTCTTCTGCTCACAGGCGGAGGCATATCAACAGCCATCGCCATCGCCATGAGTGCCTCGGGTGCATCCCGTCCTTGCCGGGAGGGGATCGAGAGCCAGGAAGGGAAGGTGAGGGTGGGTGTCGCTGGGGGTGGGGAGGACGCAGAGCTCCTGGAAGACTCTGGGGTCACCGTGGGGGAGTCTGAGGGCACACCAGTGGAGGGAAGCACAGGAAAGACAGCCTCGTAGCACTCGTTGCACGCACGCGCGGGTTTGCTGTCCGTGTCTGGTTTCGACGGGTCGGAGACGTAAAAGGTCTATTTGGATCATTGTCCCAGTCAGCATCAAAAGAGCTCGGATGACATAGTACTAGACTCACCTTTTCCGAGCACGCAGCACAGACACATCGGCCGCATAAACGGCAGTGATGTCTCCTCCTCCCATGGCGCCACCCAAAAGGACGACTGCAGCGCATACACGCATCTGTTTTCGCGTCGGGGATCCACACGGGCGGAAGGAAGTTGGAAATGGGTGCACGGGGGACATGGTCGCCCTCCTGAGGCGAAGATGGGGCGAGCGGGGATGTCGAGGGATCGTATGGGAGCGCTCGCAGTGCGCGGCGCACGTGGTTCGTAGATGCAGAACTTGTGAGTGTCGAGTTTGGGTGAGTGGCGCTGAGCGACGCCAGCAACGCGGACTTGGCTGTGCGTATGGCAGATGCCCAGTCGTCACGCACGGCCGAGGATTCTGTAGGTCTGTCAGTACGTGCGCAAAACGTACAGAGAAAGAGGTGTAGATACCTGCAAATACGGCGAATGACCCCTCGGGGCTGAGCACTTCGAACCTCGTATCACCGCCAAGGACGATCTCGACATCAATGAGTGTGATGTGGCCTTTGTACGACCACCGCTCGTTCTGGTCGCTCCCAACCTTCTTGGGTGTTCGCGTCGGCGTCCACTCACCAGACTGTCGGCGTGCACGGAGGGCAGTAAGCTCGGCCTCACTTTTACTGCGAGTACGCGCCATGATGGATCTCGTGGGGCGATGATGTTCACGCTCGCCTTCTTTTTCGATCCAGAGGAGGCAATCCGAGAAAAGGAGGAACTCCCGTTCACGGAGGGTATCGCCTTGGTAGAGTAGGGTTCCGCGCTTGAGGAGAGTACGACCAGGTGCGATGAGCGTAAAGGGAAGGTTAGCTGTACTACGTTGGAGGGAAAGGAGTGCAAGGGTCTGGGCATGTGTATGAAGGGAAGTGTTGAGGGATGTCGTTACTGCAGTGTGTTTGGACTCAGGGGAGCGTAGGAATTAGGTAAGGGGGACATACTTTTCTCTACGAGGCTGTACGCAGCTTCGAGGCCTTTGTACTCGACGTCTTCGGGGTGGGTGCATGCTAGGAGGTCTTTTAGTAGTAATAGATAGCGTGGGCAGCGCTGTACGACTGTTAGGAGCCAGTCAGCGAGGTGGAGTTTTCCGCAGCGAGGATCCGATTCTTGGCGTGTTATGAAAGCAGCAAAGGAAGGTGACGTAGAAGGCAAGGAAGAGAGCGAGGCAAGGGCGGTAGAGAAGGGCGTTACGAAGGGAGTGTACAGTGAGAGGTAGGGGAAGTGAGAGAGCAGCAGGGGAGAAAGAGGCGGCGGTGTGGAGCCCCAGGTGGGCGAAAGGAGCGAGTCAAGTGCGGAAAAGAACGAGTGGTGAAAGTTCCAGACATCGATAAAATTGGAGAATATACTCGTGAGTTGCGCGCGTGTGAGCAGCGGCTTGGGCGTATCGAGCGATGCAATTATCGGTGTAAGAAAGTGCTGCCACGAAATAAGTCAGCTACATCGGCTAGGACATCTCTGAGGCACATACACCGTATATGAGATCGAGTCCGTCTACGTATGTCTTCTCCGTATCATAGAACTCACGAATGACCTTTCTACGTTTCGCCTCGCGCGATTCGTCGACGACAGGTACGACTCGCCTCTGGCCATGCCCCCGAGCAGCTGGGTTCAGCGACCGGCGCTTCTGGCGCACATGAGATACCGCACTGGGCGATGTCCCAGGCTGGGGATGCTCCTCGGGTACAGCGAGCGAATCGAAAGATGCGAGACTTGCTACAGACTGGCGGTTTGGCTGAGAAGGAAGGGATATTCTACGAAATGGCAGGTGGGGAATTGGCAGCGGCTGTACAGAGTCTGAGGAAGGGAATGACACGCTCGAGGACGATGGGACAGGCATCCCGCTCATGGAGGTACTGGGAGGCAGCCAACGGAAATGGCGGCCCGCCTAACCCTTGTCACTAAATCCGTCATCCTCTGCTCCTCGTGGCGTTAGCCTTGGAGGAGAACGCAACAAAACGGGCGCAACAAAGATACAATATTGCAGAGGACTACTTAAAATACATTATCGATACGGCAGTAATATGCTCAAAGTATATCGGGGCGAGTGGGGATCAGTCACTACGTCTACTTTTGTATGAGAATAGGAGGGCGCGGAGGTCGCTGATATTATCGGAGGTTCGGAAATGGTGCCATAGAATCTGGTTACAATTTACAAATAGTATTTTGTTGAGATGTTAGCGTTCGCAAGGCCGGGGGAGCTTGAAATACACACCAAATTTCGGTCAATGAAGATCAACACCACTGCACAACACAGGTGCTGCTACAGTTGCTTTTTGCGCAGACGTCGTACTGGACATTTCCGACGCTTTCAGCAAGTTATGGTGCTCCGCGTCAGACTGATTAAACAGCTGCGCCAGAGGGATGCTCGGGGAGCATTTCGAGTATCTAGCATTGGCACTGTTATACGGCACTGGAAGCACGACACACGGTGATATGTGCATGAAGGCTTCCGAGCCGCATCCCACGCTCCAGTAGCGCGAGTGATTGTAGGGAGGGGGCGTGGATGATAATGAGAACATGGAGAGGAGTGCCGTACAGAGGCGCGTGTACGCGGTGAGGCTGAACGACATCAATAAAATGCACTGCGTTTCAGCACAGTGTGATAGTAGTAAAGCTGCGAAATTCAAGAGATGACAAAGAGGTCTTGCACATATAGCAAATGGTCGGCAGAATGTCGTCGATGCTGACGTGAAGAGAGCACCACCGGAAGGAGATACATCGTCATCTGGCGTCTAGATGGCTCCAGTAAAGCCCCGAATGCGCCTCGGAATGTTTTGTAAGGCTGCACAAAACCGCTAGCACCTTTGGAGCAGGGCCCCACAAACTTCTTGATAATGGAACGACATAGGCGCGAGTGGATCAGTCCGTGTTCGATTCCGTGGCCATCGGGCTTGTAAGGCCTTACCCAGATCCAACCTTCAGCCCCGACCTCGTCTCGTTATGACAGTGACTGAGCTTGGATATTGGACGTGGTGAAAACTGAGGCTGTTGAACTTGTTGTGGACTGTTGAAATTCAAGGCCGCAGACAAACAGTCGCAAACTCGTCTTGCCCCCCAACCTCCCCCAACTAGACTGGTGACCTTATAAATTGAAGCTTGCTTTCATAATATTATAAAGACCAGTCACGAGTCTATTCTCCAACGCTCCACGAATCCACTGCTGGCGACAATGGCATCTCTCGGATGGTCCCGAATGGTCCGGTGCCCGCTACCTAGCGCTCCAAGGCGCTTCCCTGGCATGCATGAAAGACCGGGCTACAAATTGGAAAGTCACGATAGGTTGGACACAACGATAGCTTGAAGCTGCTTGATGCCTGGGCGGCAAATCAGCCAAATAAAAAGTACCAAGTGCGTCGTACATTTTTAGTGCGGAAAACAGTACATAGTCGTCATCGCACACATCAAGTGATATAACTCAGAACCAGATATAGAGACGACAGGGAATAATCAAGTATCACGTCACAATGGGTTAGTGGAGGAGATGTCTACCGCTGCTGAGACTATTGACGACCGAAAATAACGATAAGTGGGTTGTACACACACGAACTCCATATCCAGGGGCCGACTTGACTTGGCTCTGTGGAAGCGCGGTCACACTCTCCCTCCTACATCCCCCTCCAATAACGGTCTGTGCCGTCGCACAACACCGGTGCTGCCTTGACGGCCTTCTGCATGGCCACCCGTACCGTCTCAGATGTCGGGGAGGCTTTTAACAAGCGATGGTGGTTGGTGGGGGGAGAGTTGGCTAGCTCCACTAGAGGGATGCTCTGGCTCCTCCCCTTGGTGTATAAGATGCTGTTCGGTAATGGGATCGCGACGCATGACGAGATGGGTATAAAAACCTCTGGGGGTCGAGATTTACGCTCGCTAGCGCTATCCGACCTGCCGCTCCAGCTGTGTGCGTGATTGTAAGGAGGGGGCGTGGAGGATAGAGTCAAAAGGATCGCTGAGATACGTCTGTGTATGGCCAAACCAAACGACATGGTGGTACAGTGTCAAGGCTATGCCCCAAGGTGTCATCGAGAAAACCAAGACACTGGAGCTGTAATCCATTGCAAATGGAGAGTGTCGGAATACCCCACCCCTGTCGACGCCTCGAATAAGGACCAGGCATCGGCTTAAAATCACAACGAATACACGCCTATAGCATCCAAGTTGCAGTATGTGATCGCACCAAGGCAGTGGAAACGCCGCCGAACAATCGAGACAATTCTCGAAATTCTCGAAAAGTTCGAACTGCCTATCGTCGATTTGCCCGTTAATTCTGGGAGTCGAACGCTGAGGCGGGAACTGGCGCGGCGCCTACTGCGACTCATTGTTGGCCAACAGGTTTTATGGAACCGATGGTACCCTCCGGCCGTAGGGCTTGTCAGTCTGACAGCACACCGCACACGACTCTAGCCTGTCGACCGGATCTAGCTGCGGCAAACCCCGAGCACACTTTGAACACGCGCATTTATGGTGGGCGTTATCTTTGATTTGTTCTTTGTCGGTGGGGATTGATCGTGGCTGACCAACCACAAGCAATACGCCTAGCCCTTTCGATCAAGTACTTAAAAATGACATCAACCTCTTACTCGGAGGCAACGCATGATGCCTATGAGCGCAACGATGGAATGTTCGTCCAGCCGCTTTGAACCCTGACTGCGCGGGCTTCATGCTATAAAGAATCATCTTTAGGTCACCGTTTCCAATCATACACCGATCATGCCCCAACTGATATCTGGTTCATGCATCATTGCCTCCCTTGCTCAGGGGGACGGTGCGACTATCGGCCGATACCCCGTAGAAGACACGTCCCTCTTGCCCAAGAGGATCGTGACTCTTCCTTCCGGCTTCCGGCCGTCCCAGGTAAGCAAGTGCAATCGTTGTCGATCAAGACCAGCTATTGATTTTAATGGCCTTGTTACAGTGGCTCCTTCAGGCACTGCCCAACGGTCGCTACGTCCTCAAAAACGGTGGTTCCCCGACCGCCGAACATGACGGACTCCTTTTTGCGTACCTTTTGGACGACAAACAGGAAGAATGGGAAATTAACTATCGAGGAAACCACAATGCGTACACGTAAGTTATTCATTGATCTCTAGTAGTTATGCGGCCATCCTTGATGCAATTCACGTCAGCATTGAGAGAGCCTCTGGCGAATCTGGATGGGTCCTTCCCGATGACTTGGAGCCAGAAACACAGGTAGGTCTATGTTCCATTAGGGATCTTAACGCTTTGAGAAACATACCCCCATTACAGGTTGCCCTGCGTCCACTTAGAGCCACGATGAGCATCCCGCCTCAATTCCCCGATAGTGAACTTTGGAAGATTACACTCTTGCATCGTGATAAAGAAACATAGGATGGGGCTATAATAGGAATTCAGTAGAAACACTTTGAATTATGAGGACTTTCCGTCTGGGACTCATGCTGCAAACACATCGACTGTCGATCTGAATCTGACCCAGCAAACCCTACGTTTTGCTTACTTTAGTTATGTATTATATAGAGTGGTCTGCCTACGGGAGACTACATAGGTTTTTGTTGGGTTTCTATATGTATAAACATCTTTTCCATCACGATAGCCTCGCTGCGCATGCGCGGTCATGAACTTGCCACTCTTACACAAAGATCCATCTCCGTACAATGTACGGCGAACGATAGCTAAAGACACAGTCGAGCGATCAACTGCAATAGTAAATTCAACGCCGGGGGCATCTCTCGAATCCATCCTTGTACACGCCCAACTACCGTCTTTACCCACATCCACATCCACGGCTGTACCCATCCCAGACGTCCTCCAGAAGGTGTTTCCAGCTGCAGAGATCACATTCCCATCCTTTCCGCCCTCGCAAGTTCGGGTGATCAATTCTGATGCGTACACCATCGCTCGCGAACTCATCAGCGACTCACCCGAGTTCAAACTGAGCACTCGTGGCGCGGATGAGCCGTTCACCCCTACCCCGGCCCGTACTGCAGTTCTCAACCTCGCCAGTGACCTATATCCAGGAGGAGGATGGACCGAGACTCTAAGCAAGACACAGGAAGAAGCTCTGTGCTATTCTTCCACCCTCTACAACACACTCAACGTGAACAACGGCTCTTACTATCCCTGGGCTAGCAATCTCGGTCCTAGGTCTGCTACGGGAATCATCTCCCCAGCTGTAGTTATTTTCCGTTCGGACCTAGACAGCGGTCTAAAAGAGCTCGAGAAGAAAGATTGGAGGCTGGTCAATGTTTTATCAGTGGCAGGCCTACGAGGTCCGCCGCTCACCGCAGACCAGCAGGAGTTCTTGGATCCCAACGTTCTGGTATGGTTGAGGGAAAAGGTAAGGCTTGTGTACCGTATGGCAGCTTGGAGCGGCTGCTGGGACCTTGTACTCGGTGAGTTGCCAGGTCTTTTGTTCGTTGGCACCGTCCTCATGATCGGCAGGCGCGATCGGGTGTGGAGCCTACAGATGTCCCCCAAAGGCGGTCGCTCGAGAGATGAAAGCCGTCTTGCTGGAGCCCGAGTTCAGTGGTTGGTTTAGGAACGTTGTGTTCGCAGTGTATAGCAAGAAAGAGCACGGAAATGGGAATTTTGATACGTTCAAGGACGCTCTAGACGGGCTTCAGATTAATGTTGGCCAGTGATCTGCTACCCTTGTTGCTTCACTAGGGATTGTACCTTTTGATTATTGATCTTGCGGTATGCTCTTTCTCGCGCTTGTTCAGTGGACTGATAGTTCTACTACATGTGTATACAATATCGCAGCTTCAAGACATATAACGACATCACTCCAAGTCGAATAACAAAACCTCTGCAACCTGTTCACCAGTGTTCTCAATCTTCAACTCGCTATCGGCTCCAGTCAGGAGATAGCCACCATCACCCTCCCTTAACTCAACTTCTCCTTCCTCCGCCTGCCCGCCGATCAGTTGGAGACGCGCGCCTCCCGCCTTCTTTGGGTTGTATCCTGATTTCTGGATGACATGGACGTAGCCCTTTCGTGCCTTGCCGCTGAACGTGTGCGCAATAGTGGCCCCGGGCTCAATCAGTGCTGCGTACATTCGCAGTTGTGACCGGACGGGAGCTGGGCCTTTGTCCTCTCTGTTGAGAGATACCTCTGACGAGGTCGAAGGCGCAACAAGAAGCGCAAATTTATTGAGCTTTTCCCCGTCGGTGAAGTTTCTGCAGGAAGATTCGAAAGTCAATGACATATCTTCACACCCGGAAAAGAAAACTCGCCTGGTAAAATATGCAGGTTTACCTTTGCCCTCTCCTGGACGAGGCATCGCCCATATCTGGCAAAAGTGGACTTCCTGGTTCCCGTGCGCTTTCTCTGAATGAGAGATACCCGTTCCTGTGGAGGTCATTTGGAGAGCGCCGCGAGGAAGGATCTCAGTGTTTCCCATAGAATCAGAGCTACAATGCAATGAACATCTGGAATACTGGCTTCTGTGAGTGAGCGAGGAACACGCACTGCTCGAGCTCTCCGCTAACGACATAGGAAAAGATCTCGAATTCACGGTGGCTGTGAGTGCCGAAGCCCGTATGAGCTTTCACGCGATCCTCGTTGAGTACACGAAGGGCACCGAAAGACTGGTGCTCTATATCGCTATAGCTATTTCGAATCACGTCAGCAGGCCCTCAGAGGTAAGGAAGCAAATTGCGCGTACTTTGCGAAAGCAAAGGTATGGAAGGTCTTGAGCCAGTCATGGTCAGCGTGACCGCGCTCATCGCTCCTGCGAGGAATAATCTTGACTCCAGTCATGGTTGAGCGCAAAGGTAGGGATGTCGCAGAGAGGGACGTTTGACTGAACGTTCGGTGCTTCAACAAGGCGGGGTGCGCAAGGGTTCTCGGACGGAGAGAAAATATAGGCTTGGTGTATCGAATCAATGTGAACGATCTATCTCGCTGGAAAGATGGGGGTTGAACAGAAGGCAGATCCCTTCCTGGCTTTTATAGGGAAACCGGCTGGTGAACTGTCATGATCAGTTATGAAGAAACTATAGGGGATTTCCTTTTTGGTAGCCCAAGTCCACACGCGCTCCCACGAGCCTCCACACGAAAGACCTCCAAAGGCAAGACGTTTCTTGGGTTTGAAACATTGAATTCATTTCGCTCTGTCATCGCTTACAACGACGCAAGTTTGTGCTGACAAGCTAGCCTCGTGTCCAGGCAATCTACAGTTGACAGCGGCAAGCCCGGTTGTGTTGCGGAGTTTGTATGAGCCGGGCAAGCCGCGTCAACTGTAGACAGCCTGGGCGAATTGGTAGAGGTTTTGGCAGGCCCGCCAAATCAAGTTTTGGACTTAGTCGAATTTTCGCGTTCGTAAACTGGCCTCGTAGTACTGACTGTGCTGTTCGTCCCACAAGCTAGAAATAGAAATAGATATCAATGCATTAACCTTCGAGTTGCCCTACAGAAGGATCTGTACTGTAGTAATTGTAAA
>MU266772.1:0-15529 GCA_021014945.1 Leucogyrophana mollusca | reverse complement strand
GTTCCTCATATTGCCCCCTTCGATCGTGGAAACGACGTCGGTGGAATCGGGAGTATGACTGTCACACAGCAGATGGTGGAAGAAGCTTGGGCGTGCAAACCGCAATGGGAGGTGACGGGCCACATCCATTACCGGATGGTCCTAGGCGTCGTTGGGCGTGTGCTTACGACGTTTAACTCCACTTTCGAGCTCATCACAGGTATGGGGGATGCTGTCGAAGGTGCGTTACATCGTTTGAGAGGAGGACAGAGGTTAATCGTAGCATCCTGCAGCGCACAAGTATGCATACGAGAGTGCCAAAGTTCTCCACCGCGACGTCAGTGCCGGCAACATTATATTGATTGCTGAAGAGGCTCTCTTGATCGATTGGGACCTCTCCAAGGACATTGATCGCCTGAAAAACCAACGCAGACGTCGAGATCGCACCGTAAGCATTTGTCATCAGTTTATACGAGTTCAGTCGTCGACCCACCCTCACCTTCAGGGCACATGGCAGTTTATGTCGGCGGCTATCCTGCAAAACCCGAAGCTGCCGCAAGAGCGCAAGGACGATATCGAGTCCTTCTTGCATGTAACCTCACACACAGCGATCGCCTACACACCCAGTGCTATGACCCCAGACACTCGGGGCAATCACCTCCGCGATGTTTTTGACGAAATGAAGCAGGAAAGTGGACACGTTGTTGGCGGCGCGTGGAAGGCGACTACTCTTATCGCGGACCGTTATATTCCTGAAACATTTCAGACGACATCGCCTTTGGGGGAATTGTTACGCACTCTTAGCAAGACTATCGGTGTCCGGTATAGAACCCCACCGACCGTTCAGGAACGCGAAGATGATGCCGGCGTCCTGGCCGAGGCAAACCCTGCAAGGGTACCAAAGCTCCTTGTGTCTTTACGGTCATTCAATTACGACGCCGACTGCAAGAAGATCGAAACGTCCGACTGGCTGCTCGAGACTTTGCGAGCGGCTGTCGCAGACCGCACAAAGTGGCCGGAAGCCGATCGAGCTGCCCGTCAGCCTATCGCCGGCGAAGTCCTCCTAACGAAGAAGCAACAGTCCTCGTACTCGACCTACCTAAGCAATCGCGATTCCGCGCAGGCGAGAAGTTACCATCCCACACCCAACACCAGTGCCTCTTCCAAACGACGGCTCATAGCAGGTTCTGGCGATGAAGAGACGAAGCCTCAGAAGGTTGCGCGTCACTCCTAATAACTTGTTTTGTAATCGTGGAAGGGATTTCGGGCGGATTGTAAGTACTTACACCACACGTACATTTTGGAATTGTATTATATCTATCCCATCGCTTTTGCTTTTTGGCTGATGATCTGCTGTGCGTCTGGTATACGAAGTGTGACCGCAGATCAAGCTTCGACCTATTGGTCGTTTCAGAAATGGAACCACAATAGCTGGGAGAACTCAAATTTGGGGTGTGTGAAGAGGACGGTCGATGGGTGGATGGGGTACATAATCATTGAACTGCGCTGAAAAATGTACTTCTCTGTTCGAGTTGGATAATCCTAATTGACCATCGCTTCCATCATTCCATACCCATCCCGTTGCCCAATAATGGCGAGGGCGCAATTCATGACAGGAAGCCTGACGTTTGTTGTGCCGAAGTAGATGCTGCGTGTTCTGCGCACGGTGGCTTCGACAGTCTGCGTGTCTGCGTGGAATGGCTGCTGGGATCCGGATACCGCAGCCGGAGACAGCTGGAAACGCCGCAAGTGCGGAGTATTCGGGAAGTGCAGAGCACACCGTGGGTTATGCAGAACGCTTGGCGGACACTCCGTTCTTCCAAGTGACAACGCAAAGTCCCGTGGAGGGAGACACGACTGTGCCGTTTGCTAGAGTTGCGCAGGTTGCATGCGGGTATTATCCCAGAGCTATCTTTCTACTTGGTGCCCAATATCTTCCTCAAGCTACCCTTCAGCGAGCTGGAGCTCGACTTCTTCTGAGCCGTGCGTCCGTTGGAAGAGCCGAAGACTTGACGAAGGTCCTCATACATGATATGATCATCGCGGGGGCTTTGAGCCTGAGCGAAGATGGCGAATGCGTTAGGTGATGCTGGGCAGGTAGGGAAGAGGGTGAATGGTGTGTCAATGGTGGTGAAAGACATCTCGAGTGATGAGGATGTCCAAGCTGGAAATGCTTCGGTGTTAGACTGTATAGTTCGGATACTGGGGCTGTTGATGGATCCGTATGAAAGTTCGTGCTGTTTAAGTACCCGCCCGCAAGATGGATTGCATGGGCCATCGAGCAGAAATCACGAAAGAGCGCGACAAGCTCGCCCAAGTGAAATAGCCCTCTTTAGTAATTTTCGAGCACTTTACATACCTGGGCCCACACAGATCCTGTAACCAAGCCATGTTACCAGGATACGCTTTCATATCCATGGAAACAATATCAGATGCGGAAAAACTGGAACCTACATGAGGACGCTAGCGAAGCAATCGCGGACGATCTAAGTAGGACAATGCGAAGTGGTTGTTTGTGGCTATTTGGCAACGGCTTCACAAACCAACAAGCACAAACGACTCATTCAATGTGTAACTATAGCGGCCCGGATGGAAACAACAGAGTCGGGATAAGGTAAATGGCTACATGTCGGTGACTTTCGATAACCTTCGACTGGTCGTGATATGCGCGAATTTTCCCAAAGCATGACCCTGACGCCCATCGTCCATCGCCTGTACTGCTGACTCGTGTTTTCTTCTGCCAGTTAGGTTCTCGTGAGTCGTGGGCTATCTCTCCAAAAAAGATATACCCGAGTGCAATTGGATAAGGCGAACCCCCCCCCCCCTCTTCTGATAGTCGAGCCGAACAAACTGGTGCGTTGTCAGTGGTGTCTAACAGCCTGACATCATACTGACGACGCTGGGCAAATCTAAAGAATATCACCGCAGTTCTTCCAACTTCTTCGGAAGTTGGTTCTCCGGTTCGCTGCATGTGATGAGTGGGAGTTCCCGAGTATCTTCATGCACAGCGTCTAGTCGCGGTCCCGCCAAGGCAGTGACAGCCAATAGTAGTCATTGAAAGGGGCTGGTACCTTTGCACTGGCGCTCAGACCTTTACTTGCTATCCTGGGCGTCAAACAGCCGCATCAGTCTGCGTCTGCACCGCATGTCTCTCCCAGTGCTTAAAAGGCCGCGAATCTTGAGAAAGCGCAGACTAACTGCAAGCTTATTACCCACCAAAATCCCTCCATCGTACTTTGCGAACCTTGGAATACTTGGGTCAAGCATGGTGTCCACCAACCTACGGCCCCTTTTGCCCCCCTCCTGCTTTGTAACATCCTATACTCTTGACCTGGGTGGTCCTCCCGTGACCCCACCTCCCCTTATTCTCAAGGGGTGTAAGATCGATGTGTCAATCATCGACGTACATTCTCGGGTGACTCTCTCTCAAGAATTTCACAACCAGACTGACTTCGCCGCAAACCGAGTCACCTACACTTTCAGCGTGCTTTCCAGCGCTGCTATATGCGACTTCGAGATGATTCGCCAAGATGGCACCAAGGTTACTGGTGTGGTCAAAGAGAAAGAGCAAGCTCGGAGAGAGCTCGACGTTGCCCTGGCTGTAGGCCACACCGCAGCACTGGGCGAGGAGCAAACGAAAGATTGTATGTGTGGTCGACTTCTTATCTTATTATGTCGTAAGCTGAATGCATTAGTGTTCTCTATCTGCGTCGGGAACGTGCTTCCTCAGGAGACGATCACAATAAACCTGACTTACATCCACACTCTCACTGATGATGAATCTCTAAACCAAGTCCGGTTCACCCTTCCGCGAGCCTATATGCAGCGCTACGGGCAGGCGCCTACGCACAATATCTTCAACTCGATAGCCCACGAGGACGTCCCATTTACGATGGACGTCTTTGTTCAACAGGCGGGCCGTATCCGATCGGTATCCTCCCCGTCTGGACTCAGCATTGCTGTCAACCATGGCAGGCCAGCGCATGTAGACGCCTCTGTTGGACCAGACGCCAATTTCGCCACCCTCAGTGTCCGGCGCACTGATGTTTCCAGCCCTTCCAAGGACGTCATCCTCGTCATCACTGCTGACGAGCTCGATAAGCCTCGCGCTTTCATCGAGCCCCATCCCTCTCCCGACCACCAAACGGACGCTATCGGGCTTACGCTCGTACCACGGTTCAAACCTATTGAGTCCCCCCATGGTATGGAGTACATCTTTGTTGTCGACCGCAGCGGAAGCATGAGGGGCGTCAAAATGCAAATGACTCGAGCAGCACTCACCGTCCTCTTGAAGGGCCTGCCTTCAAAGGGCACACTCTTCAATATATTCTCCTTCGGATCTACGGTAACTTCGCTTTGGTCAAACAGCAGGGTTTATGACCAGAATACGGTTGATATGGCTATGAATCACATCAAGTTAGCATATGCCTTGCGTCATCCACAAATACTGACCTCTCTCTTACAGCGAAATGACAGCCAACTACGGCGGTACAGAAATCGCCCGAGCAATAGATGCCGTCTACCAGTCACTTCCTGCACGACTTTCCAAGCCAGTTTCCATCTTTCTTTTGACCGACGGTGGAGCTTGGGACGTGGAGGATTGCATGTCAAAGACCAAGACGGCCATTCACAATCGTGCCAGCGATAGCATGTTTATGCGCGTGTTCACCGTGGGCATGGGCAACGGCGTCTCTACCGAGACATGCGATGGGATTGCTCGAGCCGGAGGAGGAACTTCCGTGTACATCATCAACTCCGAAGAGCAATACATAGGCAAATGTGCCAGGCTCGTATCTGCAGCACGAATGGCACCCATCGTCAACGTTGAAGTGACGTGGCAAGCCCCGCAACCACAGCGCGAACGTTCTGTGACTCCAGGAGAGACGATTAATTTGTTCGAGCCAGACATTGAGCACGAGACCAGTGATCTCGGGCCACTGGCAGGCATTCGGCAGGCACCCTCTATCATCCCGAGTCTCTTTCCTTCTACGCGCCTCCAGATCTTCGCGATCGTTCCTCGCGACACCACCACCCGCGAGTCAGTGATCAAGATTTCTGGCTTCGTTCCAGCGACAAGCACTCCCGTTGAAGTACGAGTGCCTGTCCAAAGTATGACGCGTCCACTTGGGACTGCGTTCATGCATACTTGCGCTGCCAAGGTGCTCATCGCAGAGCTCGAAGAGTCGGGAGAGCCGGACGCACAGAAGACAGCTATTATCCGCCTTGGGACGACTTACGGCCTAACGAGTCGTTTCACAAGCTTCATCGCCGTAGACAATAGCCAGGGGCCACCCGTCCCTGTTGACGCCGCCACGCGCGGGAACCAGGCGTCCATAGCACCCGGTTTCCCTGCGTATGCCGCTGCGTACCAGATGCGGGCGCCCGGGACGGCCCTGAACGCGGGGCCGAGCCGCCCGCGCGAGCCAAATCACCCACACGAGCCAATCCACGAACTGCCCAAGAAGCGAGCGCGGCATGCGTCGCGCCCCCCTGCGAGCAGCGCGGCGCTGCCGCCACCACCTCGCGTGGTGCCCCCGCGGCCACGTCCGATGGCGTCCCCGGCACCAGCACCGCAGTCACCGCCACCTTCCGCGGGACTGTCTCACATGCTTTTTGGCGCGCCCTTGGCATCACCATCTCCCTGGCGCCCCGAGAGTGGGCGCGAGCGTGAGCGTGAGGCGTTTGTACCACCACCACAACAACAACCCTTCACGATGTCGGCACCGCGTCGTCCTGTCGGGATGTTACAACTCCAAAGCCAGTCATCCACAGCGACTAGGACCGCACTGCTTTCTGCAATTCAGGGCTCGGGGACCCGGCTATCCCACACATATGATGCGCCGCCCGCGCACCGCTTGATGGGTGATGAGTGGACGGAGGATAATGGCAAGGATAACAAGATGGTGGACACCAAGGAAGAGGTCCTACTTACACTTGCTCGCCTGCAGCTCTTTGACGGTGGCTTCGGCTCCAACTCCGCTTCTGTAATCGACTTGCTGAACAATCTGGGCGGAGACACTGCACAAGTTGTGTTGCAGAAATATGGTCTGGGCGATGAAGTCGCTGCCGCTTTCCTCGCTTGGGCGTGGATGAGTCTTTGTTGTGGGGTCGAGGCAGACGGCATGAAGGAGAAGGCGGACTTGTGGCTCCAAGGGAGTGTACAGGGCATCGATGTCGACGCCGTTCAGCATGAACTCCTCAGCGTCATAGCTTTTCGCCCACTTTAAACTTTCTCTCCACTAAAGATAGCTTCCAGTTGTTGTACTTGTATCCCTGTCTCCATCGCTGTAAAGGCAGTTTACATTTGAGCCGACCACTCCTTTCCTTAGCAGTTCTCAAATAAGTCACCGTCGCCGAAGTCGGAGAACATCTCATGTGGACGCTACTGACACGACTTGAGGTGTCAGACCTCTCCGCGGCGCCAGACCATATGTACCGACTGGGCGGATCGGCGTTGGGGGGGGTAGGAGGGCGGTATATCTAGTCATCGGGGGCGATAGCAGTATCATTATTCAGACGCGCGCAACTAAATACGGTCTGAGCAGCAAGCAGCTAAGGGTATGTATGGAGCATGGGGTATTGCGAATTAGTCCGTTTCAGTGTCCTTATTGCAGTAAGAGCTTTGGAGGTGACGCGTTCTTCGGCCGATGTGGAATGCGCTGGGTGGACGCCGCACTCAGCGCTGAGGTCCTACGACTGAGCTGTGCCCTCCGAAGCTCCTCGTCAATCCGCCACATCCCTTTCACAAACGCATCGCGGTCGAGGTATCCGCTACTTGATTGATCACAATCGTTCCTGATAGACGGTTTGTCAAGATGACGATCACCGACATCAAATGAATACATACCATATGTCCCGCAGTTTCCCCCTGTCCAATTTAGATGCGCTCCATATGAGCTTGACGATTCGACCCCCGAGTTTTTCGTCTTGGCCAACCACCGCCTCTTCATCCTCGCTATCTTCAACTTCCTTATCTTTCCCCGAACCCAGTATCGGATGGTCCTCTGGGTTGGTAATCAGGTCCACTGAGAGACCCCGCCAGCCGGCCGCCTGCCTGCTTTTCTTCGGGATCGGAGGTGCAAGCAGTGCAGGCTTCGCCGCAGCGGATTTCTCGGCTTTGCGTCGGCTCAGCACGCAACCGACAAAGACGGCTTCGTAGCGAGTGCGCGCGGCGGGAGGCACAGGTGTAGGTCGCATAAGTGCAGACGACTTGTGAGCGAGCTGTGCACTATTCCGCGTGCTTATGCTGGTGCGCGAGGTCGTGGTGGCCATGCTCAGAATGGAGGAGCGATCTGAAGCAGACGCGGAAGTAGATGCTAACGAGGTACGAGATGAAGGTGGCTTGGGGCGTGTGGGTGGCGGTGGTGGCGGACGACGGGCGGTGGTGGTGCTAGTTGACGACGACGAGGCTGAGGCTGATCGGGAGACACTACGTGGCACTGGACCTGTGACAGGAGACTTCGAACCCGGGCGCTGGGGGAGTTTTGGTGGCTCGCGCTTTGCCGCGCTAGCCATGGCAAGATCCCAGTTAAATGCGAGAGTGGGTGCGGTGGATGGGCTAACAGCAGACGTAACGGATATGTTCTCGAATGACTCGGCGAGACTCGCGGTTTCTGCTTCAGTGTCCTTATCTCTGGATAATGCAGGTACCTTGATGTTTGAGTCCGCCGTACCGCCATCGGATGAGAGGGAAACGGAATGAAAGGATGATACTGATGACGCTGGTGCATGGCCTAGACGCGCAGAGCCGAACCCATTACTACCTGATGGTGGGTATGTGTGTTCAATCGTGACAGAGTCCGAGCGGGCGGGCGGGCGCAATGTTGCGCCGCTGTCACCATGTGGGACATCACCTGAATTGTATGACGGTTTACGTGGCGGCAGCGGTGGACGTGGTTTTGGAGGAGACTCGAAATTTATAAGTGGCGTCGAGGAGCTTGGGATAGGTTTTCGATATGGGGGAGTTCTACTGAATGCTCGTAAGCCATTCAAGTGCTTCCCATTACCGCTCTGCGTGTGCTGTGAGTTGGATTGCACGGGACCGTCATCCACGACCCAATCTCCCAAGTCAATCAGTGAAGTTTTTCTCCCAAGATTTGGTGGTGAGGGCGAGGGCGATCTGCTGGAAGACCTTGGTGGTGCAAATGGCGCAATGGGTCGGAATGAGTTCGCTGTAGGTGATATGGGTGTCTCTAACAAGCTGGCCGACGACGTAGAGTATTTTCCAGCCTTTGTTGCCGCCACTGCCGATGGGCTGGGATACGTGAATGCCGTTGTAGACGTCGACGAGGATGCTTGTGGCCCCGAGAGGGCCTCAAATGCTTTGATTCTTGACTGCAGCGTTGCTGAGGGCATGACGGGCGAAAGCATATTCGCACTGCGGAGCTGGACAGGCAGAAACTCGGTAGGTCGATCGGTCTTCGGACGGAAGGCACCCCCGGAACGGGATATCTTTAACCACGATAATAATATCCGTGTGACGCTAGAATATTCAGGGGTGTCACATGAATGTAGATGTCACGCTCCTCGTCCTCGTACTTAGTACTGCGACCAGATCTGAAGGCCATAACACCAGTACATAATGGCTACCAATGACCTCTATGCTGTTGCAGGCGATTATTCTTATTATACGCCAATGGATCCCTTTCTGACCCTCTAGTTGCAGATTTCTGTCTCATTCCGATGGGAACAGGAGAGCCATCCGTGAGTAGCTTCATGGGATATGCGCACACTCATCAAACTCGTGGTTCGAAGGTAGCAGAACATATCGCGGAATGCCAGAGAATCCTCGAGAAATCTGGACTGAAATACAAAGTAGGTATTCCCAGTTATCGAAAAGAGACATGACCCATGTCACCTCGACATATTAGATGCAGTAAGGCCCTGCCTTCCGCCTTTGCACCGTGACCAGAAAAGACTCACGCACGGTACTTCCAGTGGGTATGGAACTAATCTTGGTGGGTTTTTTCTCCGCCTGACCTGCCTTACTTCCTTGACGTGAGCCCATCAGAAGGTCCATGGAGCGAAGTCTCCCAAGCCATCCATGACTGCCATGCTGCAGTACATGCAAACGGCGCCCCTCGTGTCGCTACCGACATACGAATCGGAACGCGTATAGATCGCACCATCGCACCCGGTACAGGAAACGAGGGCAAAGTGAAACGTGTTGAAGAAATCCTCGCAAGAGATCAAGCTTCGCCGGGCACCTCATCTTGATATATATGTTTATTTTTATGGCTACATAACTAACATAGATGAGCATAGCGAGATCGATTAGACGTAGGAGAACTTATACACAGCACAGTAGGTGACTGGCAGTCTTTTGGCAGTCGTACGTGTTATCAGCTTAGGAAACTACAGTCCGACAACATCATCAGTATCAGGTATTAACAATATGCGCATGATATCTAAGAAGGGTCATATACAGGTCGTCATCATATACCATGAACGGGCTTCGTCCCTCTCGCAGCATATATCTGCGCCAATAGCCCGAGCACACCCCCATCCTCCAACTCTTCCTCGTCATTAATTCCCTCCTGCTGCGAGTCGTACGGCTTCGTCCCCTTCGTATCCCCGTCAATATATGAGTCCCCAAGCCCACTCCCAACACCTCCGTCTGCCGCACGGTCGTCTTCGCGTATCCCTCGCTCGGGCGGCACGATGCTACCCTGCGAGTCTCCCAAAACTGCCGTCTGCGCCATCCCCACAGCCGTCCTCGAAGCGCCGGCACCAACGCTAGCAGTTGACTGCCATATCGTCGAGCCTCCGCCACTGCCGCCCACCACGCTCGCCCCTCCGAAATGCTGCCTCCGCCGAACGGCTGCGTGCTGGCTCTGTCGCAGGGCGCGGTCGTACTCTTGAGCCCTATCTGCGAGGTCCTTCTTTCCCTCATTCGGGAGGATGGTGCTTTCCAGCTGAGATCCGGACAAGGTTCCTGGACGCCGGAGTCTCGGGCCTGCCATGGACGCATTGATGTCAGCGATACGGCTGAGGTAGAGGGATCCCGAGGGATCAGTGGGGTTCCAGTCCGGGTTCGCCGCCTAGAGAATGACAGAGTAACGGAACTCAGGATAACATGAGCGCATGAGGAATTAGAAAACAGACCTTGAAATTGAGGAAACTCTTCTCCATCTTGCCCTCTCGAGACAGCATCCTTTCATCCTGGATCTGCGTCGGTGCCCCAAACTGTGCATTCGTCAGCCCTAGGATTGCAGAGATGAAACGCTACAATGACTAACTTTGACGTTTCCGTGCCTCTTGAAATCGAATTCCGCAAAGCTGCAGATGTAGCCCCTCCCGGGCACCCACACCGTAAAGTCATGGAAGAAGTCGACTATCGCTGGCGCACACAACGGAAGGGAAAACCACAACACAAAAGGAGTCGTGAGCACGGAAACGATTTCTTGTACAAATACCAAGATCTTCATTGCGAACAGCTCGCCAAACTCTTGATGCACCTGCGATATCATAAATATCTTGCAGTGGAAAAACAAAGCGGCGAAGATAAGACTGACAACTTTGGAGTGCAGCTCGCCTTTCCATTCATCTGGCATGTAGTGCGTGTAGATGATGACTTCCGTCATGAGCATCTCTGGGTCGAAGACTCTGTTCTCCTCCGGGATCATCCCCCTCGCTACGGCGAGTACCGAACCAAATACTCCAAGATAGAAGAAAACGGTTCGATGAGGGGTGATCTCGAAATGGAGGAACAGATCCGGATCGATGACAGATGCCAACAACAGCACGGCAGCAAATGAACCGGCAATGAACGCGACGAACCTGCACCCAAATACACCATGAGTGTGAGCGCGTGATATGAGGTGCGGAGATACTGACCGCATGATAATGGTCATCTTTTCATTTGGGAATTGGCCAATGTACATGCTCGCTGTGGGATATGATTCGTCCAGTCGGCGCGTAAACAGGTGGGGGAGCTCGTTGAACTCGCGGAATTTCCACTGAGCGAAAGGGGTATAACGCCGTCCTCCGATCGACGAAGGGTTTTTGTGGTATTCCTATCATGCGCGCTGCGATGAGCGAAAGGAGAGATGTTGCCACAAGACAGGGCGTACCTCAAAGTAACGAAAGAATGAATACATTATCATGTAAAGGAATATGAATGGCGCAAAGATAGCATTGAGTATCCCCATGAAGATTAAGCGCCGTCGTAGCCTGCACAAATTGTGAATTCATCATTAACTAGAAGGAAATTATCAAAGCATACCCTTCAATCAAAGCAGCACGGTTTTTATTCTTGAGAAACACTTTCCTCACTCGGCCCTGGGGGTCGAAGAGGTACTCCATCAAGCAAAAACGCAGGTTCCATTCCAAGACTCTCGTCAATGTTCTCCCTTTACCCTCGTCCCCTCCGCGATTCAGAAGGGACTTCAGCGCTGGAGGTAGCGGAACACGTAAATCTAGTAGATCTTTGTTGAACAGCGCGATGAGGTAGTTCTCCTGCCGCATGATACGATTCGCGACGTCGTGCGCGTCGAGGGTGGCAGTTGCTGGGGTTGCTGCATTGGTCCCGGAAGTTGAAGAGATGGCTGTGATGGGATTCTCTTCGCGTATTGCCCCTATTCGTCGCACAATTTCTGGCCAAGATATCGTTTGAATGTCGGCCTGTGGCGCTAGGTTAGCTGCTGCATGGGGGAGAAGGCAGGCGCTTACATCTGGGATACGTAACAAGTGGGTGTAGAAGTGATACATATCGACCAACCGAGTAACCTCGAATATGAAAGATATTATTTGCCAGACATAGAACGTGGTAAAAAGCAAGAAGAACAACAGCGTGAACCCAGAAAACCTATCATGAATGCGTCGTCAGTAACAAGGGGACCAGAGCATGACAAAGCTTACTTCGACACGCAACGGTCGACGACAACATCGGACAAGCGGGTAATCTTGTCTGGGCGGATGCGTCCGTAGTCCACACATCCAAGCAGGAATGTCGAGAATCCTATCACGAAACCTACTGTTCTACGCGTCAACTGTCAGTCGGAAACCGCTCCGGACAGTAAGAGGACAGCAAAACTAACAGAAGATTAAGCCCTCGAGCTAGTGCAATGGACCAGATTCCCTTCCCCTCGTAGTATACGTAGACCTCCTGGAGAAACGCGTCCAGATTGTATACATTGACCCAATTCCACAGTGCACGCTCATAGGCGTCGAGTCCACGCATAGGCTTCGGCGACAATCGCTCTTCTCTCGGCAAATTCGGACTTTCGTCGACGTCCAGTTCTGAAGGCCTCGGAGGTATGGAGACGGTTGGGGGAACTTCGACTGGTGAGCTGCGTACGGGAGGTAGTGATCGGGCCGAAGACGAATAGAGCGGCTGAGAGCGACTCTTTCCTTTCGAAGGCCGTGCTGCGGTCGGAGAGGTGGGCTTGCGAGGAGAGCGAGAGGCCTCTATCATAAAGCTCTGTGGGACTTCGTCATCAGACATATCCTGCTCGTAAGTCTTGTCATCCCGGCGTATATTTGGACGCAGATTATTCATCTCCGAGGCCTCCCCATCCCATGAGACTCGTCGTTTTCCGCGTGCCTTGGTAGAGCTCTGGAACACACTAGCTCTTCCAGCTTCCAGGTCCTCGTCCACACTTTGGCCCTCGTTCTCTTCCTCGACTACCGACTGGTTCGCTTGCGTGTACCCCTGGTACGTCCTCCCCATCGGGTTGAGCATGTTAAGAAATGGTCTTGAGTTAGAAAGGCCCCCTCCAGGAGGGTATATCGACTGAGATACAGAAAGATTATGCCTGGACGAAGAAGAATGACGCCCCGTCGGGGACGACATTGATATCACGCTTGATGCCAGTCAACAGTCTTTCAAAGGACGTCTTGTGAGAGCATGGGCTGAAACTGTCAAGGTTGGCTTCGTCGGCGCTTGTGCTTCCAAGCTCGCAGACGTAACGTGAAATTCGTGTCACACACGCGCCTTGAGGGGGCGTGACAACCAGTGTCACAAGGCTGGGGATGTGCTGGCGGCGGCTTGGGAAAAGGTTAAGTACATGGTGTTAAATACCTCAAGCCTCGGAGTGTAGTATACAATCAACGGCCAGCATAGCCCATGCGATGAAATGGGACATTTCCCCGCCATGTCAGTCGTCAATCCTATGCTGCCTCCTCTGCCTTCACTGGCTGAGGCTCTTGCCACTCATTTAGATGCCTTCGTGGTCCGACAATAACACGAGACGTGGAGGGGTGATCCCGCGGGTTTATCCAGACAAGGGTATCCTGCAACGACTTTGTGAGTATGAAGCGTAAAACGACCTCGCTGTCTGCACTCACATGTCCATGTTCCGTCACCACTTTGATTCCAAGCTCTGTCAAGTGATCCTTGTAATGGTGGCTCACCATAAAATCGAATGCATGGAGGACGATCTTGTCCCGGTGGATACACCGCCACTCCTTCCGCATGAGATACAACACTTCGGTAGGGTCGAGCCTGCTCACGTCCTTGTCTGTGAGATTGCGCATATCGATGCAATGGATACATCTTGGAATCGGACACCACCAGAGTAAATCAGGGCCAGGTAATACGGGGTCCTCCCATAGTGCGCGAGGTACTATGCGGAGGATGGCAGGATCTGTGGGTGGGACTTCGTCATCTGAGGAGGCTGATGCCGGCGGAGTGGACTCAATTGAAAAGTCGGAGTCATAGGCATGATTTTGCACGGCTTCCGAACCAGAGGACGAGTCGCTTGTCTCAACACGTCGTACAGGTTTCTTAGTTTTCCGCTTTTTCACGCTTTCCAAAGCGCGGTGCACTGTTTCAGTGTCCTTGCCAATGACAGGGTGTTTCACAGCCAGGTCACGGAGTGAATCCGATTCGGCGTTGGAGTCGCCAGAATCGTCGGAGCTGCTCTCCAGGTCTGCCGGGCCCGGTTTGTAACTTGCTGGCCATCCCCATATTACGCCCTGCCTTGCAGCTTCCCGTCTCTGTCTTATCACAGTTTTCGAAAACCGATGCCAGCTGTTAAAGTCGAACAGCTTCCTCCACTTAATCGTGCCATCGGTTACAAGCCAATCCGCATGAGCCGCAAACATGCCATACACCTCGCTCTTGTGGACTGTTCTGAAATGCCGAGGTGTGTGTGTAGTGCCGACATCGTCCGTCACGTCTGGATCTTCGGGGTCAAAGATTATGCGGCGATACCGGTTGTCTTCGGAGTAAGCGAAGCGGTCCATGTACTCTCTTATAAACCAGTCAGGGGTACGTTTACGAAGGGGCGTCTCCTTGGCGTCGGTGGCGACTATATCCTGCATGAGCTTCCAGAGGCGGTAGCGCCAAAAGTAAGTCTGGGACTTGGAACAAGTGTTTATGTGCATCGATGAGACTTCGTATTGACGATCGCTGCATTACCGGTTGGATCTGATTGCGCTAATTGATAAAAGAAATTTCTCACCAGTCCTTCGAGTTCCAGAGTAATCCGTGAGGAACGTAGGTCGCTGTTCTTTGTGAGTTGCGTTGACGCGTCGGCATTTACAGATTAGATACGTACATTGTAAAAAGACGGCCGGGAGGTTCTTCTCTCCCTGTATTATCACCTTGAGTGTCAACTCCTCGTCCAGATCCTTTCTCGGGCCCAGAAATCCATGGCGCTTATCAAAGAGGTCCTCGAGGGTGATATCGCGAACGCGGCGCTCACCCTCGCGCATTCGCCGTTCACTTTCACGGAGAGTCAACTCGGCTTGAAGAATCCGGCGACCCTCTTCGGACAGCCAGTCTAAAGATTCGATGGCCATGGTACCGCGGAAACGGTATTTCCGATCATCCACCCCCTCTCGTCCCAACGGGCGTTCTGATTCGTCCAAGCTCGAAAGAATATAAAATTTCCGAAGGCAATGCTAACGATTGGAGTTGCCTACCCTATGATAACCCCGTTATGTTCCAGGATAAACGACTCGAGGACCAACATTTTGCCTTTTCTACTCTTACAACTTGGACCCAGGATTATGGAATCGCGATACGGGCCAAGGGGAGTGGCCAGAAGTTCGGCGACAGTTTTGCGGAGCACGGCCATCTCTAAAAAGCTCTAAGGATAGGTCTCGGACCGCCGAATGATAATCGATGGATGGTTAGCAAGCGTGGGGCGAGCGGCGGGATAATAACTCCAACATATATATGTCCTTGGTTGGCAAAAGCTTTTGAAATAAACAAGTACAAATCGATGGCTCACGATACAATATCTGCGTTTTGACCGAAGTGGATTTTTGCTGGAAACGAGGGGAAATGGACAATAGACGACAAATTCAGCGGCGTGTCAACATGACCTTGACAGGTGCTCGGAAACGTATCCGAATGTATACAGTTTCCCCACATTTCCCGCCCAATGACTCCCTCGTAGAGCCCGCCCATGTCCAGCGTACCACTTCTCCAATCCGATGTTTCCCTAGCGTGGAACTGCCTGCCTTTTCGACGGGAAATGGGGCACCTATCTCCATAGCCCTGTCCTGAAATCTATGTACCACTTAATATTTTCGGCTCCACAATATTTCGGAAATGTCATGTATTCATCTGTAGGACATGTGGAACTAGCAATCCGACAGG
>MU266771.1:0-15565 GCA_021014945.1 Leucogyrophana mollusca | reverse complement strand
GTGTGGTGCGATAAGACGAATTGAGCGAGTGGAGATCATCCGAATTGGGAATTATTGAGTGAAGGATCGTCCTGTGCTGCATTTGGCATCGTATATTCGTCAACATTCAATGTTCTCGCTACCAAACACTTTTGGTGCGTGACAGCGGTGCGAAGGGCTGTCCTCGGGTGGAGGGCCGCCTGTGCCGGCGGGGTAAAGAGTTCCGTCGTCGCGTCAGATAATTTTGCTTCAAAGACATTAAACTTTGCCACCATTAAGATCTGTGCCGTAACATCTTTGGAGTCTGATTTATGGATGCAGGTGTCGGCACAGACTTCGGGGGAAACTTGTGCCTGTTGGTGCGTGCATGCGAACTGTGGGAGCTAACAGATTGTCTGTCCGAGTGAGAACTCCCCTGCCGATGCCCACGCCCCTGCCCAAGCCCCTGCCCATGTCCACGCAGGGCTGTTGGCAATGCCGAGGTATGCGCTGGAGTGGCTAATTAGGTATCAGTCAAATTCAGGCATAACAAACACAATAATAATAAAAGGCTGACCGGTCTGTTGATAATCTGCGGCTTGAGGAGCGAGATAGTTAGCTGTAGGTAATTCCCCACCCTGCTGGAGCTGGAGTTGGAGACTATGGTCAGAGGATAGCGTCCACCCCGAAGCAAATTGATCGAGGTCGAGGGGGGCAGAGGCGGTGCCGTGGGCAGAATGCATCTCCTGCGGCTCAGGTAGGTCAACGTCGCTCCATCAGTCCAGTGCCAGCATCATTGGGTCAATGACCATAGAACTGTTGCCGGGGGTGTTGTATTGGGGGAATGAGGGATCATAGAACCCCCCACCGCCCAAGTATTCATGTTCCACGTACAGCCACATGTCACAGAACGGCGGGGGTCCAAAACCTAAAACTTCTATCGGTGCCCTAGGGCGCCTCTTTTGCCTTAGAGCAAAAACCACCGCAAACAATGGCCGACAATCAAGACAACCGATGCGCACCCAGCCCCCGCCCTACAGGCAACCGGGACCCATCTGTCAAACGTGACCGTTCAATGGGCAGTCCCACATCCTCCAGGTGGTCTGACCGCTCTGGGAGGATGTGTTCCCCATCTCCTGCCCCTAGCAGGGTGGGAGGAAGAAAAGAGCATCAGTACGTGGCTGGGGACGCCCGCACCGATGCGCTGTCCCACCTAGATCGCGGGCTCGTTGTTCCCGTGAGCGACACGGCCAAAAAGGCCGTTCCATTCTTTGTGTCTACCCACGAGGTAGACGAGTTCTTGGCCGCCACCCATCGGGCAGGAGACTCTCAGCGCTTCAAGCACCTGAGGGCGGCCAAGGAGTATATCTCCGCGGCCAATAAGGCCGCCAGCTCTGTGACCGCAGCACAGAAGTACACCATTAGCAAATGGACGACTCCTGCGTGGCTCAAGGAGCAGATTGACAAGAATGCCAATCAAAATTGCACCACCTCCAAAGGCGGCAAGACTTCCTCATTGAAAAAGAAGACGAAGGAGTCCACAGCCAGTGCAAAGACAGCCTTGGCTCAACCATGCCTGACGGCGTCACCCGAGGAGTGGAAAAAGTGGCACAAGCACCACGCTACCCCACTCCGCGGGGTACAACTCCTCCATGGAGGAGTTGTCGACATCCGCACAGTGCGAGGAAGGCTCCTAGTAGCCAACCTCGCACCTGAGCTCTCGTGCGAAGCGGGAGCTTCTGAGCGACGCCGCACGATTTTCCATCAGCGTGCAGCTGAGCTCATCACCATTCCTGGTTTCTACCGGGAACATGTTGAGGTACTTGGCCTCAACATAAACACCACCAGGATGTTCCGCCGGTACAGCGGCCACCTCAACAACCTTACGGTTGCAGACGTGGTGCGTTGGCTGGCCGAGAACGGCGTCTCCCTTGCTGAGGTAGACGACGCCTGGGTGTTCGCCGACGCCTGGCTGCTGGACTACGTCCACGCAGCCGGAGGGACGCTGGATCCAGCGTCTTGCATGGAATTGGATGCCCTCCGTGAAGAAGGGCAAACATACCCCAACACGCGCTCGCTCGAGGATCACTACTGAGCAGTCCAACGCGCTCAGCGCAAAGGTATTGAGCCCCCACAGACAAGTGTGGCGACTCATCACCTTTCGGCCGAGCAGATCGCTCAGGAGCTCCCGGCTCTGTCCTCCATCACGTCTACGCCCCACGACCGGGACGTAGGCGCAACGGTCACTAGGCCCTCTGAAGGGGACTGACCACTGTTGCCCTCGGGCAACGTCAATACTAGCGAGCGCGGGGTCCGCCCGCCTAGGCTCGGTGAGCCCACAACGCCCATTGCTACTGGTGGCAATAACCCCCCTTGTGATAATGCAAGGATAGATGACGACGCCCTTGATTACGGGGACGATGGAACGGGTGCCCCTTAGTAGGAGCGCCCACTGCTCGAGAGTCCGAACCTTGTAGGTTCGAAGTTGTATACACTAGGGTATAGCCCCTCCCAGTCAGAGCCCCTAGTGGTCTCTTGTGGGGGGGAGTGTAAGGGCTGTGCCCTTACTTATTTATTTATTTAATTACTCATATGCAAACCACTTACAATTAGTATAAATAGATGATCTCTTATCTAAGATCATCAGACTATTCCTTGTACCCTCGATTCACCATAGAAATACCAACCAGGTCATATTCTATTGAGTGAACTAAGAGATTGGAAGTCTACAATAGTATCTACAATACTACCCCAGACCTTACACTGTGCTATGGAGCGTAGTGGATACGGTAACTGGAAACTGGTGCAACAAAACAATAAGAAGAATATAGGAGGAATGGTCGCAGAGGGTGGAGTGGGTCTGGAACTCAGAGGGGCTATGTAGATCAGACAGGCATAGGATTAGTGTGACAAGCGGAAGATAAATAAAAGCTAAGTAAAAGGCGGTGCATAGACAGAACTATAATGGAGAGGAAACATATGAAAAGGGAATGGGGCAGTGTTTGGTCCGATGGACTGGTGGAAGATCCGGAGGACCGGAGACGAAGCAATGAGTCTGGAAAATGCTAAGTCCAACAATTGTTAGACGGAAGGATTGGAGGGGTACGGAAACATGTGGAAAGGGACCAGAGTGATATATGAGGGTGCATGGTTGCACGGGATATGACAGTTGGCTAGGGATATGACAGTTGGCTAGGCCCACTCTGATGTATACCTGCCCACATGAGAATGGCAGCAGTGCTCACTTTGCCTCCATGACTGGATCTGTCCAAGAATATCTGTATCTCATCAGTTAGTTGCAATTGCTCAGTGATCACTGACCCACATGACATAGTGATGTGAGTTGTGAATACAGCCAGGACCACGGGAGATCTTTGTGCAGGATCCATGGTCTCAACAGCATCACAATCTATGTTGAGAGAGTGTATGAGGTAATAGAGGGATGATTGGTGGTCCTTAATATTGAATTTACTTGCACATCTGAGCAGAGGATGAAGAGGGGGTGAGGGGGGGTGAGTGGCTAGGTGTAGGGCTGCTCTGTGGCATATCTTTCGAAGGAGGAGTGGTATGGGAAGCACATTACCATGTGCCTCTAGTATGTCCATAGCCAAATGGATACATTGTGTAGCACTGTAGCCATTGGCAAGGGGAAGCATCACTAGCTCATAGCAAAATGTGAATGAAAGTCTTGCTATCCCCTAGCAAATAGCAACAAAAAGTAATACTATCCCACAGCAAATAGCAAGTGAAAGTACCACTAGCCCCTAGCAAGTAGCAATGAAAAGTAATATTATCCCCTAGCAAACAGCAAGCAAAAGTAATACTATCCCACAGCAAATAGCAAGGGAAAGTAACACTGTTGTATAGCAAATAGCAAGTGAAAGTAAAGCTATCCCCCAGCAAATAACAATAGAAAGCAACACTATCCCACAGCAAATAGCAAGCGAAAGTAATACTATCCCACATCAGATACTAGCAAAGGAAAGTAGCACTATCCCCTAGCAAATAGAAAGGCAAAGTAACACTATCCCACAGCAAATAGCAATGAAAAGCAATAATATCCCCCCAGGCAAATAGCAACAAAGTGGCACTAGCCTGTAGTAACCCAGAAAATAGCAGGGGAAATTAGTACTATAGTGCAGCAAACAGCAAGGGAAAGTAGCACTAGCTTGTAGCAAATGACAACAAAAAGTAATACTAGAGCACAGCATATTGAAAGGGAAAGTAGCACTATTTCCCTTGCAATTGCTGCATTTTGAACACTATCACTTACTTGCAATTGCTGGATATAGTACACTAAGTATGCAGGGACTATTGACTGGTTCATACTGGCACTAGGGGCAAGATCTGGATTTGCCAACATCCCCTTGATGGAATGGAAATCCACCCCTACCACCAAATTGTGTATGTCAATGAGGTATGGCTTCATGTAGTGTTTGATACAGACCGTAGAGCTAAAACGTGGAACCAATGACTCGGTGTGAAATGTTCCAGTGGTGCCATGTGGCTTAGTGATTTGACTTGTCATCATCCCAAGTCCATTAAAAAGGACAAGTCCCCTGCCCCCTTTCCTTTTTGTCCCTCTCTTTCTTTGCTGCTCCCACTATTCTAAAGCTCTTTGCTGTTTCTCTGCTCTGTATGTTGTCCTCAACCACCAAGTTGTTCTCCATGCTCCTCAAAGAATTGCAACACACAGTGCTTGACATGCCCGAGGTGAGCACTCTGCGTGAGCAGTTCCGTGTGATGATGGCCTCTACCATCACAATTATGGTGAGTAGTTCACTAACCAACTGCCTTGCCAATTGCTCATGTCCCCTGGTGTGTAGCATAGCACTGTTGAGGTGTCCCTCCACGCAACTCCTGAGGTCCAGCTCCTGAACACACATCAGGCTGCTGTTGACAAGGTTCATGACTGTCTTGACAAGTTGCACAACCGACCCCTGGCTGAGGAGTTCCCCAAATTGATGCCTGACACTAGGTGCCAGCAAAGTGCAAGGATTAGTATCACAACAAGATGCAAGGGCAAGTACACTGGGTGTAGCAAGTGCAATAATTAGTAGTACAACATCTGCAACAACAAGTACACTAGATGTAGCAAGTGCAACAATTAGTAGTACTAAATTTGCAAGGACAAGTACACTAAAGCAAGCAACTGCAATGATTAGTAGCAAAATGTAAGGGCTGTGCCTTTACCTATTTATTTAATTACTCTCATGCAAATCACTTACCATTAGTATAGATAGCTGATCTCTTATCTAAGATCAGTAGATTATTCCTTGTACCCCCGACCCACCATAGAAATACCAACTAGGTCATATTCTACTGAGTAAACTAAGGATAGGAAGTCTATCTAAGTACCTACAAGTACTACCCCACCTTGCACTTTTTTGAATACCCAAAAAATTTGGATTTTTGATAGCTACCAGTGCAGTAACTGCTCAAGTAACCACTCGAAGCCAACAGGGCACCCCAGAAGCACCCGATGGCAGTTCTCCCAAATCTGGGGGAATCCCTACCGTCCCTGCGGTCCCTTTTGCCCCAAAGAAGGGAAAGAAGGCCATTGGGAAGGCCACCAATCTGAAGAACCAGCAGATTGGGCACGGTATCCCCAGTGGGGATAAAGCACAGGAAGCTGCTGGGAAAGGCGGCAGATCTAGCGCCCAAGGCATCAAAAATTCTCAACAAGAGAATCCACGAGACTGTCATATCCCGTACAGCCACGCGCCTGTATCCACCACTCCGAGTCCTTTCCAGATACTTCCACATCTTTCCGTTGCCTCCGTCTAACATACTTTGGACTTAGACGTTTTCCAGACTTACCATTCCACCTCCGGTCACTCCGGATGCTCCGCCAGTCCATCGGACCGAATACCACTTCCGGACCTATTGTATGTCTCTCCATTATAGTTCTGTCTATGCACTGCCCCTACTTAGTTTTCATTATTAACTTTATTATTTATCCTCCGCTTGTCATACTAATCCTATGCACGTCCGGTTACATAGCCTCCTCCGTTCTCCGGACCCACTCCATTCTCTGGACCTATTCCTCGTGATTTTCTTATTGTTCTCTTTGCACCGGTTTCCGGTTGTCAACTCCACTTATGCTCCGTAGCACAGCCCGACTCCGTACTATAAATATTGCTCTGATGTATCTATGTACTTCAGTTCGGATATCATCTTAATCACCTCCTCTGCATTCCGCCTCTGATCTCCTCTCCGAATATCCTCTCTAAGTCTTTCCTTAAGACTTCCTCTGACTTCCTTAAAATCTCTGTCCCTCTCCGATCCCTTCCGACCTTACTCCGAAATACGGAACTGAACTCGGACAAAGGCGCAGCACATAAGCTGAAGCCGACGTTCCATTCTGAACTCCGGAACCAGTTCGTTTCCCCTTATCTACATATCTACGCTTACTCCCTAGTCCAGAGTTCCCTGGAAAGCACTGGAGGAACCGGATTTGACAGAGACAACCCACCCCCTGAGTGGGAAGTCTCAAACCCTTCGATTACAGAGGGTAATGATAATGAAAAAAGCCCTCCGCCAGTTGTGGAGGGAGCCCCAGCTAAACCGAGTGAAGCAAGGGCTGAGGGACCCAGCCACAACAGCTGGGGCCCAATGCCACCAACTGCAGAGCAGCTGATGGCAACAATTAACCAGTACCTGCAAGCAGCGGGTACCAGGTGGATGGAGTGTAGTGCTAGTGCTACGCCAGAAGAAAATCATGGGGTAAACTTGTATGCGCACCAGGCAGGCCACATTGCGGCCCTGCGTGCCCAGTTTGTGCAAGCAACGCGTGAAGCGGATGCAAGCATGACTGATCACTCGGATCAGCCTGCGCAAACGGTGCAAGGTGCCAGAGACGAAGGTGACGACCTATATGGTCAAGTTGCCAACAAAGATAATACACTGCGCGCGCATACACCCCTTGGGATGAGCACTGCACAGTGGGGCCCCAATGACAAGGCTGACTCCTCCAATGAAGGGGAGGAGTATTTAATTAATGTGCTGGTAAACTGACACGATGAGCAGCAAGCTCACCCAAGGAACGCAGGGAGGCCTGTGTACCTCTCTGGCTGCAATAGTGACATTATGCATCACAATGATGGAAATGACTTCTACCGTGGAGGTAGAAGCCAGCCTCGCTGGACCAACAATAATGTTGGTGCCAGAGGGGGCTACTGGTGCGAAGATACTCATGACAGAGATCCCCCTCGTGGAGGACAAGGCCGTGGTGACAACCGCGGCGGTAATAATATGGGGCCCCCTGATGGAGGCCATGATGGAGGTGGCCCTCCCCCGCCACCTGGGGGTGGCGGCTGGGGCAGTAGCTCCCACCAAAGCGGGCGGTCAGGCTGCTCCAGTAGAAACCACGCAAGGGATACACGCATTCGCATAGCCCCCTGAGGCGCAGTAGTGCCTTCAGAGAATTCCCCGAGGGGAATTGATTCTCTTCTCCTGGACCCAATGGGTACCAGGAGATGGAATTACAAAGGTATCGCGCCCTCATTCAAGAGCGCATAGGTGGTCCTTGAGAGGACATACCTGAAATTCAGGGCATAAGGCCCACTGTGCCGCCAGCCTACAACGGCACAGACGACATTGAGAAGTGGGAAGCCTGGTTGCTACCCCACTTACAATGGTCGCACCTTAGCCATGCGGTTGGCAACAAGTACAATGCTAGGCGCATCGACTTCTTAGGAATGAACCTGACTGGGCTAGCCCAGGACTGGTTCTCTCAGGAAGTAGAATCCCCCTCAAGGGAGATATGGCACTGGTCATATGAGGACATCTTGTGTGCACTTTATAAGCACTTCATCACAAAAGCAGTGGCCCAAAGGGCCACGTACCAATTCCTCGCGACATGGTACTTGCGTAGTCGAGGAGTGCAAGCGTTTTGCAATAACTTGCAGTGTAGAACCGCAAGAATGGTCCAATGCCCCGATGGTTATATCATGTGTAGGTGTTTCCTCAACAGACTCCCCCATGATCTTGTGGAGGACATGCTCAAATCCCAAGGGATTTTGGCCGAGTATTCCACCATGGATGAGATACTCAACCAGGTGAGGAGTATGGAGGGTGCCCTACATTTTGTAGAGCACCATCAACGCCAGGTAACAACAACAAGGCAGAGTGGATACACTCAACCCTCATCGTCCTCCAGCCCCAAGGGGTATGGATCCTCCAAGAAGAGGAATGATGCATCCCACAAGGGACACCAAAGGTTTAAGATTGTCAGGCATGGTGATCAAGGTGAGCATCCTCATAACAAGGGGCACTCAACAAATAACCGTTCGGGCCCTGCTGGACCACCAAGGGGCAGCAACCAGCAGAGGCCATACGATGAAGGTAAGCAGCCTACCAAGGCTGCTGACCACAAGCATGGTAACAATGAGCATGCCCACTTGATGTGCTTTATCTGCCACAAGCCTGGGCACATTGCGCCCAACTGCCCTACCAAACAGTCGGGCCAGCAGTGATTGTTCACTGCTCAAGTCGTCAAGGACAACAGTGGACAAGAGAGTCAGCTCGACACTGACCTTGAGGCACATGAAGTGCTTGAACTTCCCCAATCAGAGGCTGGGGAAGAGCCTCAGAACAAGGCTTCTGTTGAACAGCCCCTCAAAGGTCCTCAATACGAGACCAACGAGGAGTTGACTGTCAAAGCCGCAAACAACTATGACAATGACAACGACGAGGATGTTGTCTATATTTGGTCAATGCATGACCAATTCCTGGAGGTCGATCCAATGCATCAGCGAAACAGTGAGGATATGACAGTCATATATATACACTTATTCTTACAACCACTCCAAGACACCTAGGTCTGACACGAGGCACTTTGCAGAGACTACAAGGTCTATCATCATGTTTGGGGAGCATAATTCAAGACAATTCATCATCTGAAAAATGTGTGACCGCTGAAGTGCCTGATATTATCTTGCTGGTATATATTTTGAAACGTAGTAGCTACCTTTGTATTCAATGATGGCGTTGCTCTATTCTACAAAGTGAGAAAGAGTGGGATGCCTTGTGTGAGGCTTGCACCACCTTACCAAGTGCCACAGAGTGCTAAAACCTTGCCAGAAGGATATGCCCTTGTCGTTGGTGAAAGAAGGCCGTTTCTGATAATGTCTAACTGGGTGCATGGCCTGATAACCAATTAACAGTCTGATGGGGGTGCGCCGGGGCTTACTCGCTGATCGTCTTGACAAGATCCTTCAGTATGGTTACAGCAGAGCAACCATCGCAGAACAGTGGCTGTCTGTCTGACGGTCTTGATCAGGTCTATTGAATAGTGGCACTAAGCTATCGCGACGAGCACGCTGATATTGATGTGCCTGAGCTCGGACATTTGGAGATATCATAGGTCGCAGGTGACTGTCTCAATGATGGTGACAACAACAACAACAACAACGGATGAGTGGCAAGGGCATAAATATTCATTAGCTGTTGGAATTAAGATCCACTCTACATCATAGATTATGCTGCAGTACTGTGGTTGCTCGAACCTGGGGTGGTGTTTCTCAAAGCGACCCGCCTTTCCTTAATTCTAGCCAAGGCACTGTCCTTCACTGGAGCACACTGGCTTGACAAGTACGAGGGGAATACCTGCCTAGAGCCACACCTAAAGTACAGAAAAGGACTTAAGCGCAGAAAAGTGAACATACCGATTCCACCAGACCAGGAGCTGGTCAACTTCTTCCTTCTCTTCTGGGTCTTCCAATAGATCTTGCAGAGTGTTATAGAATCGTTCAGAGTCGGTGACAGTGTCAGTTCGAGAAAAGACTGGCAATGAGCTTAGAGCAAAGCAAACCTAGCGAATTGCAAACTGAGTGCCCCCTCGAGGACGTGGAGCGCCAGTAAAACTCACTTAAGTAGCAACGTAGGTGATTGAAGCTGTAGTCACACACGTCATTCTGTGGATTCGAGCATTTCCTGATCTTGTAGCCTTGGGCTCCTTATCAACTGAGCTTGGGGATGTGAAAATGTGCTTGAATGCCTTTCACGCAATCAAAGCTTAGGGTTACAACCAAGACGGGAGCCACTCACAGATACCAGAATAGAACTTCACAGAAGGCCATTCCAAGGATCTTCTGGGTCATAGTTGTAACCAAGATAAAGGAAGATGGGCCATTGGTCGCCGGACACCGTCATTTTGCCACTACATAACTTTGCTCTGATTCTGGTAGAGAGTTATCTTGACAGGACTTCTCGAGAACAGTTTGCACCATGCACTTGTTATTAGCCCAGTCAAGGCCTGCTGGGCAAAGCAGCGCCCCTGTGTGTTTGTGGTGAAATCCCCGGTTGATTTTGACATTACAAGCTAAGGGCGGCTGAAGTGACTGTCCTCGGGGCGTAATCCAATCAATAACCGCGCTCTTGAGACTTTTCGTGTCGTCTGATCTTGCACTGGCGGCACCTTTTTGAACCTGACAAAATGTTAGTCACAGATATCAACACATGCTACTACGCACTAATTCAGCAATAGCCACAGTGCCTTCTGCATTGCCAGTCATGAGGTGCTCTTTGAGGCCAGGAACCATTTGCAGTAAACTTCAAAAGACACAGTGCTCCCAGCGTTCCCTGCCAAGTGGTTAGCAAAGACAAAAATATTGGAGCCATAAACTGACGGACTCCACAGTGAAAGATTCCTCCAGCTCGTCAGCCAGCTCTCCTAAACGCAAGATGCCGTTCGTGATCAGGGCTTGAACGTTGCACAAGGCATGTACTGTACGTCCCAAGTGCCGACCATAATGAACCAGGGGATTGAAATGGCACCTTGGATGTGCCATTCCAATCAGTAACACACACACTTTACAGGTCAAAGTGACCATACGGTTTCTTTCGAGGGCCCAACTGAAGTGCACTCTCGCGCTGCTGTCGGCTGGTGGTTGTTGGCGGATTGTTTTCATCGTCAGGCATGTTTCAGTGAGAGGACAAGGGTGCGAGTTGGTGTACGGGGATTTTTCAAGGACCAGCGATGGTTTCCAAGTTAAATACGTTTTGCTGTTTATATACCAACAGATGTCATGGGGCTGAGCAGTTAGAAGAACTCCAAATGAACTTAAAATACACCAACGGAAAGTAGAAAGCAAACCAAATGCACAACATAAGTTGCGATCATATACAAGATAATTAAATACGCCGTACAGCAAATCAGGAACAACACGGAAATAAGTTTGAAATTAGATGGAAATTAGTTGAAACTAGATGGAAATAAGTTGAAAACAAACAAGTTGAAGTGTGCATGCAACCCACTCGCATGTCACTCAAGCTTGACGAGGAACAGTATAAATAATGAGGACTGAATTCTTGGTGTGTCCCAAGTCACTGCTTTTTTGTTGTTGGCATCCTTCATCCTCTCATCATGTCCGACAAAACAAGCAAGCCGCAGTCATGCGCATCTCGCAATAAAGCGGGGGGTTCTAGCAGTGAGTTGTGAATATCGCGATTTCGGTGACCATAACCGTTCTGATAATTTTATCCAGAGCATACTCAGGTAAATTCAACCAAGTCTTCATGTGAAACGGCAGAGGATTTGCAGGCTATGAGGCAGAAGAAAAAGGCCCGCCATAGTGATACAGGTGTTCGATGTGAGTTCCTTTTTGCGGCATGATGGCGCGTATTTGATTAGAGTTGTAGCTGCCAAGGATGCTCCCTCCATTCCGGTGTCTGCTGCACCACGCAAGGCTGAGGAACCTTCCTCATGGGACCTTTTGATGCAGCTCGATTCTTGGCAACGTCCAGGACTGCCTGTCAATCAATTCAAGAAGATGTTCAAAAGCTGTAATTGCGGGTTGGTAATGACTGAGAGAGTCTTTGAAATGCATGGATGCGCAAAGATTCTATGCCCTGACGAGGTTGATACAGTGGTGGATCTGACTGCAGAGGAGACCAAGTGACTGGGTGTAGAGGCCACGTGGGTGGTAGCTTAGGCATCCGATCCTAGATATAGTTGGAAAACACAAATATTTTGGTTCTGGGATTGTGTGATAGGTGCTCCAACTTGTATCACAGCTTCTGCAGAATCCAATGATGTTGGTCTTTTATTGACTTCAGTCCAAGCCACAGAAAAAATGGAAGAATACCGACTATGGAGGAACGTTCAAGCCAATCGGTGATATTGCTGCACGGATTTTGAGGTATATTGACGGACATGATGTTAGTGGCTGTTATCCAAGGCAAGGACATTGAGTGGGGAGTTTGGGGTGTGAGAAACATGTTGCTGCTTATAAGTGCATGCAAAGCATGTGACGCCAGCCTGTGCCAAGCACAACAGTGAAACAAACTTTCGAGAGCTTTCGAGCTTGTTGGGCAGCGCACAGCTGCCACTGTGGGTCGTGCATTCCACGCTTATATATACCAGAACCAATTATAGCTGTGAGACCTTCTGAACCCATGCATCTGTTGTTTTCTTTTTGATCTTGATCTGTTGTAGATCTGTACTCGATTGTACATCAATTGTACATGAAACTTCCTCAAAACTTACTTTTACTTTCTTTAGATTGTATGTTGAGTGTTTTTCAATTTCTTAAATTTGTACGATTTGTTCCCTCTATGTTTGACCAGGCATTAAAGCCTTGCACAGATTACAATGTGTTCCCCCCAGGTTCCCCACCATGTCGGACAGCTTGCGAGGGCTCCGAGTCACCTCACTCGGAGGTTCTATCTTATCATTAATGATAAGATCGTACTTCAGGTACGAGGGCTACCCCAATAAGGGTAGCTCTATTTCCACCGCCCGACCTGGGCTTGTAAGTGATCAATCACTTACAAGTACGCGTCCTTCTTTGAAGGGCGCGTATGGGCGCGCCTGTCAACGACGGGCGCATCGATGCGTGTCAGCGTGTGGTAGCTGTTTCCAGCTACGCACGCCGGCAAGCTCTAGATAATTATCTAGAGCTTCGAGCTCCTTACACTCAGTGTAGGGCTCCCAAGTGCAATCTCCAAGATTCCACTTGACGAAGAACTCAATGCGATTACCGTCCCACTTGTGGGCGGTAATCTCGTCGACAAGCCATTCGGCCTCGTCGTTGACGCCAAAGTCATAGAAGAGCTTGGTGTCCCTGCGTGGGAACAACGAGTCATCATTCGGCTCGTGTCGGCGCAGTAGTCCAACGTGGAACGTTGGCACTACACGCCTGTCCTTTAACTCCTGCGGGAGTTCAAGGACGTAGTTCAAAGTGTCGTGATGACACTCAAGGACCTTGAAAGGCCCTATAAACTTCGGTAGTGTTGTGACAACTGTTTGTATAAACAGCTACTGATAACAGCGGCCACTAAAATTGATGTACTGGTGGGTGTTAGACTGTTATAAGCAACTACTAATAAAAGTGATCACTATAAGCCATTTACCAGTGTTCACCAGTGTGTGTACTACAATCATTAATAGCAGCGGTGTTTATTAGTGTTTGTTAGTGTTTGTTAGTCCATTATAAGCAATTATTGATGAAAGCGGTGTTTACTAGTGTTTACTAGTATTTGTTAGTTCATTATAACTGATTACTAATCTATGGAGTCACTACACACCATTTACGAGTCTCGACTAGCCTTTCACTAGCACTTTCGGATGTATCCTATTGTCACTATCTATTCATGATTATTTACTGCTATTTTTATTTATTTGATAATTTAATTTAGCTGAACCCATTTGCATATTGGCCCACTGGGTCGACCTGAAGTACCCCATGTTGTCCCACAAAAATGGGCCAATTAAATGGACCCACAAACCGGTGGGACAATGGGCCAATACTGGCTGGTCCTTTTGGGCCCCTGTGGGCCCCTATTCACTTTTTGGCCCACTCTATAGGCCAAAACCTGTGGTCCAACCACAGGGTAGAGACCCTTTAAGGCTTTTCTCTTACCACGAGAAGTAGAGCCTTATAGGGTCCCCCAGAGGGTGTCCTGAAGTGTCTATGATGGCGTCATGCGCCATCGAGAGATTGTCCAAAGCTCTTTGTATGAAGTGCAGTCTTGTCGTCAGGGATTATTCCTCGGATGAACGTAGGCATATAGCCGTAGTTCAGTTCGAAGGGCGCGAATCCAGTGGATGCGCTAATGTTCAAGTTTATAGCAAACTCGACCATTGGGATTTTCTCGACCCAGTCGGTCTGGTCAGGCTTGACCATAGCTCTTAGGAGCTGTCCTATAGATCTTATAGATCTTTCTGACGTGCCATCCGTCTGCGGGTGAAACAACGTTGACATCAGGAGCTTTGTGCTCATGAGTCGATGTACTGCACGCCAAAATTTGGACATGAACTTGGAGTCCCTGTCAGAGACAATGGACTCAGGGAGGCCGTGCAGCCGCACGATCTCCCGAACATACATCCATGAAAGCTCGGAGGCTTTCACGGTGGTGTTCACTGGTACCAAGTGTACCATGGACGTTAGGCGGCAGATGACTACCCACAGGTAGTCATGCCCCTGACTCGGGGAATGGGCCCACGAAGTCCATACCTATAGACCCACAGGGTCGTTTAGGTACAGGCATGCTGTGAAGCAAGCCTGACGGTAGCTGCGTGCTACTCTTCGTTGTTTGACAAATTCTGCAGGACCTGCAGAATTTGTTGACATCCTTTCCTAGCTTCGGCCACCAGTACCACCAACAAATATAGTCGGCAGTTTTGTGTGCGCTGAAGTGACCAAGCATCGTGTGTGCTTGGTCTATTATTATGCCAGCGATGGACTTGCCGTCGCTGGTGGAGTTGGGTACGCAGAGTACCTCTTCTCCACCTCTATTCTTCATATAGAGGTATCCTTCATGTAGAGTGAAGGCGGGGTGTTCTCCCGGCTTCTCCATTACCTTGGAGAATACGTGGTCTCCCGCGTATCCTGCGCGCACGTCGCGCAGGAACTTATCCGTCTTTTCGACGTGCTGCCTAAGAGGCAATCCGTCTCCCGCCGACTCGAGTAGAGTGGGGTCGTCATCGTCCTGGGACGATGACGTCTCTTCTCTACCTGCTTTGGCGTGGGCTGCCATTTTGGCGGCCTCCACTTGGCGTGGCTTGACCTTCTCACGAAGGCGTCGAGACGTGCGCCGAGTGGTATCTTCCACTCGTTGAGCCCTGAGCTCGACCATCCTCCCAAACGGGAGGTCATCCCCTTCGGGGTCTAGGCGCACATCCGCGCTTGCAACCTCATGAGGGGGACACCTGTCCTCAGGGGTGTCATTCTCGAAGTATCGAGATAATGCATCGGCTACGATGTTTTCTTCGCCCTTGACGTAGACTATGTCTGCGTCGAAGCGAGCAAAGTACTCCATCCATCGAGTCTGACGACTCGATAGCTTCTTCTGAGTCTTGAAGAACTCGAGGGCTTTATGATCCGTAACTATACAGAACTTATAGCCAAGAAGCTTGTCCTCCCACTTGAGGAGGGCTTCGAGGATGGCTAACGCCTCCCTCTCGTGCACAGCATAGTGATGCTGTGCGTCTGAGAATTTTTTAGACATGAAGCCCGTGGGCCTGTATGTCTTCCAGTCCGGCCCCTGGCCGTACAGGGCTCCTATCCCAGAGATAGAAGCGTCACAAATCAACCAGATGGGTATTAACCATCTGGGGTCTATGGGCTTCAATATTGGAGCCTTGCAAGCTAGTAGCTTGATG
>MU266770.1:0-15537 GCA_021014945.1 Leucogyrophana mollusca | reverse complement strand
GGATCACCGCTCGTGTATACGGCAATAACACTCCCATCTTATCATTCAACGAACGCTTCTACACTCCACCACCACAATGGATGATCGATTCCCATTCCTGGACCCGAATGGGTTCCAGGTCTGTTTTCAAAAATTCTCGTTCCACGGATTTGCCGGCCCGCTACTTTTCCACGCCACTGTGCATCCTTTATCCTATATCTAGCACCACTCCGATGTTTCACCCGCTTCCACACCCAACTCCTAAACCTCTGTCGAAACCCTTGATATAATGTCTTCTCCAGTAGTCGGCGGTCGACCGGTTGTGCGTAGTGAGTATTGTTGTTACGTTGTTGCGCATTAACTCACCTAATTTCGAAGGCACTCGCACTTTAATGATTTCGGACGTGTCTTTACACGGTGACGCTGAGGACTTTGTGACCACTCGTTTACTGCGTGAATCATATGAATTCCTGTCGATCGCTCATCAGGATTTACATCCTTTGGCTGTGTACCCTAGTGGTGTGTATTTGCCTGTCTCCACGCAGGCAGTGTCGCAGTTAGTGGAACATTTTCCATTTTTCACTCAGAGAGAGCTACTCAGTGTCGCTCGTGAACATGGCATCGATGTAAAGGCGTCCGACAAGCGTGTTTGGATACTGGACACAATTCGACTCCATGCATGCACCGATAGGTGTAAGGGAGTCACTTATTTGTTTCGCAACATCTCGAAATGCCGGCGGGACGCCAGTAAACCTCAGTTACCAGAACCCATTCATCGAATCGCAGCTATTGCAAACGTTGCGGAAGAGCGTCGCTGCAAAACAAGCAAGTCCCGTATCAGTCTTAATTCACAGCACGCTTCAGCATTACATAATCGAGAAGTTGAAGCAGCTGCTGGTCGCTACGAGAAGGCCAATAGAGATGAAGATGACGGTGTCGCATTCCCGACGTTGCATTCCTTTCAGTCGAAATGTGGTTTCATACATGAGTGGCAATGCGAAATGAGTGAGACATCTCAGAGTCGGGGGGTATGTGGCCCTTGTGGCGGAAACGTTCAGGCCAACGGGTTGGAAAAAGTGTCCCCTGATCAGTTTCCGTTAGAACTTTTGCAAAACAAGTGCTTGCCCGTCTGTGTGCTCCCAGATTCATATAATCTAGGTCTGTACAAGGAGGCAATACTCAACCCGAAAGGTATGACGAGCACTCAAGATTTGGGTGATATATTTATGTGTTTTGCGTGTCGTTCCGCTTTGTTGGCGAAAGTACCTCGACAGCCGAAGTACGCATTGGCCAATTTCTTGTATTACGGACACGATAAACTACCTGATTCAGTGAAAAAGGCCCTTGAGCGTGCGTCCCCGTTCGATCTTATGCTAGTTTCGCGGTGCCGAGCGTCCAGAATTACTTACCACTTTTCATATAAGCCCGGATCTGCCCAACATCAACCTGAGGAAGCGTCACAGAGATATAACAAGGGGAACGTGGCGGTTTTGCCTCAGGATTCAACACAGTTACGGGATGTCCTACCACCCGGCCATGATGAGATCAGAGACACTATGTGCGCCCTTTTCACTGGAGCAAATGTGGCACCCACTAGAGAATTACTGATGAAGATGAAACCGGTTTTAGTTACAAAATCTGTCGTGAAGACATTAATAGAGTTTCTGATTGCAAACAATTCGTGGTACCAGACTGCAGGTGTGGTATTCAGTCAGCCGAATTTCGACGCGTTATTTCGTGAGGGAGAAGAAGAATTAGACACAAGCATCCTTCAGGCGGTGGAGATATGTTACTTACCGAAAGAACCGACTGAGTTCGGAACCTCAGCCAGCGTAAGCCGTTATGAAGCGGGCCACAATGAAGCTTCCGGTGATATTGTGATGGAGTCAGTTGGCTACACATCTGGCCATCGCACCCCAGCTACCCGCGAGGCTATGAAGCTGCAAGCTCTCGCCTATGCTCTGGATCACAAGCAGTTCATAGCATCGCGTACGGGGTCTAAATATGTATCTGATGAGGATCCCGGTTTAATGTCTTATCTATTTCCTCACCTAGATCCGTGGAATATAGGTGGTTTCCATCATGCAGGTCGGACCAGATTACAGAGCCTTTCGTTCGAGAACCAAGTCAAAGCCCTTTTAAAACAGAATCAGTCAATCTTCAGAGCAGATCCGAACTTTGCATTCATATGTTGGAACATGATACAAAAGAAGGAGGTTAGACTCAATAGCAATTTCAGGGTCAGGTCCTCTGCCCAAGCACACGTAGCTCAAGAATTGCGAGAGATTTCGCCGACATTGACGGAATTAGCCACGAAATGGGAACGAGATCCATATGTGAAGCCTAGTACACGTCAAGAAAAACGTGCAATTAAACTGTTGAGGCGACTCAACGTGACCGCCAAGAATCTGCGGGGAAGCGCAGGGTATAAGCTTTCAAGAAGGAACGAGATTAGGGCATTGATGAGGAAATATTGCACGCCAGCTTTGTTTGTAACATTGAACCCATACGATCTGGCAAGCACGCTTATCGGTACTGTTGGGGGGATCAGCAACGGGGAGTGGCAGCTGAAAAGTGCATACGAACGTGCTAAACACGTGGCAGAGAACCCGGGTGACGCCGCCGTAGCGTTCGATTTGCAGATAAGCGCTTTCATCCGCATATTAGTGAAATATGGTCGTGGAGTAGGACTATTCGGAACGTGTAAAGCATATTACGGTACCGTTGAAGCTCAAGGTCGTGGGACCTTGCATTGTCATATGTTGCTGTGGATAGCCGGTAACCCGAGTCCGCAATCGCTTCGGGATAAGATGCGTTCGTCAGATGAGTTCAAGCAATCTATGTTCACGTGGCTGGAGAATATCATTAGTTGCGAGTTACCTGGCACTGAGACGGTACAGCTAGAGGGGGGGCCGAGTGATACGAAGAAGCCCGCGCGCCCCACGGGTGAAATGGATCCGCGGCTGGAGACACAACCGCTCGTCACGGACTTGGACGACGAGTCATTTGCATTTGAATTTCGAGAATTTGTGAAGAGGTTGGCAGTAGCGTGCAATTGGCACGAGCACACAGACACGTGCTACAAGCACCTCCGTAATGGCGAAAAGCGAGGGGAACAAAACTGTCGCATGCGTATTGATGGCCACGTCCGCAGTTTCACAGAGATAGATCCAGAAACTGAATCGATCGAGCTGCGTCGATTGCATCCTAGAATAAATAATTTTAATGATGTCGTTTTATTTCTGTTTCAATGTAATATGGATATCAAGTATGTGGGATCCGGAGAGGCGGGCCAAAGCTTTAGTTTATTATGTGAGTGACTACGTGACAAAATCCGACTTACAGCTGCATGTAGGTTTGTCCGCCCTCGATTATGCGATCCGCAAGAATAGCGAGAAATTTGAAGGTGATATAGACACGAGTGGAGAAGTTAAGAACAGGAATTTAATGACAAAGTCAGTGAATGCAATGATGGCAAAGCAAGAAGTATCGCACCAGCAGATCATGAGTTATCTAGTTGGAGGCGGGGATTACTACACCAGTCACACGTTCGAGACCGTAAAATTTTACGAATACGACAGCGGACTGAAAGCGTTCGAAATATCGCAGCGTCAGAGCCAGGACGTTGACTCGAATGAGGATCCGCAAGTCGAAGAAATGGATGAAAACCTGCACGAAGAACAGTTGCATGTACAGGTTGAACATGGGGAGATTCACATATGTAATGGTGTCAGTGATTACCGCTGTCGAGGTCAAGATTCTTCATTTGCGGATATGAGTGTGTGGGAGTACGCGGAATGGGTGGTCAAAGAGAAGATACCCAAGGAAGGGAGTATGGTTGTAGCGCTGAAGGTCAGTGACGGAGAAGATCCAGGTGAAGAAAGTAGCGAAGGAGATAGAGATGTAGCGACAATCCGGACAATGCAAGGCAGGAAACGATGTCTTCGTGCACGTTTCTCAGATCAAAATCATCCGCAGTATCATACCCATCGGTTACGGCAGCGAGGTAAACCCATTGTACCCGTATTGCTCTGCGATTCATTTCCAAGGCCTGATCGAACATCAGAAGAACGGGAACAATTTTGCAGGGCTGCTTTGTTACTTTTTAAACCTTGGCGTCAATACTCTGAACTGAAAGGGGTGCACGCATCATATACACAGGCATACGACAATTGGGATTTTCCGGATCATGCAAAGCGGGTCATCCATAATCTGAACATCGAGAATGAATGCAAGGATGCCCGTGACACATACACCGATAAAGTACGAGCTGGCAGAGCTCGTCCTCTATTCGAAGCGGATTCTACCCACGCGGATTCTACTCAAGCCGATAATGAAGGCTCTCCGGGAGACTACGAATTACTGGAGATGTATTTGGATGATGATGGTAATTTAGATCCGGGTGTGGACGAGACAGATGATGCAGATGCCCCCGATGATGAGGTCAACAACGAGGGCGACATTTTGATGAAGGTGTTGATCAATCAGGCTAATGGTCAAGAACAACAGGTTATACGCGCTGCGGAAGATGCGGGATTACTGGTACAAGAGGGGGTCATTTCACTCCCTAATGATATTGGAAAAGCATCGAAAGTAATCGCGAGTGACAAAAGCGCTTTAAAAGACCACCTGAAGTTGATGAATATCGAGAAACGGAACAAGCGTCCGTTAACTGCGGCAGCAGCCGAGGAGCCTTCTGCAAAAAAACGTAGATTGGAAGGAGGGCCTAGTGTCAGGTTAGAAAGTATGGACAGTAACATAAAAGTAACTACCGTACCATACGAAAATTTAACAGATTTGCAGCGGAGAGAAATTGTCGCTGAAATTGTGCGGGATTTCAGTATGAGCGATAATGCTGATCAAGTACGAGCGCTAGGTCTCATTGCTGATCACTTTTTGTATCGTGCTTTGGACCAACTCTTTCTTTTTATTACCGGTATCGGCGGTTCGGGTAAGAGTCATGTCATAAGTGCCGTCGTTGAAATGTTCAAACGATGTGGTGTATCGGAGAAACTTATGCTGAGTGCACCGACTGGTTGTTCAGCCATTTTAATCAACGGATATACAATCCACGCACTTACGTTTTTGCCTTTAGCTCGAAATAAACACGCTTCCAAGAGTGCCGATCTGGAACGAATGTGGAAGACTGTAGAGTATCTTATACTTGATGAGATGTCCCTCGTAAGCGCAGAGTTTTTGAGTCAGATATCACATCGGGTAAGCGAAGCAAAGTCTTGGAATGCTGATGCTATTGGTAAGCCGTTTGGAGGAGTCAACGTTATATTTGCGGGGGATATGGGTCAGTTACGACCGGTAGGAGGGACCGCGGTCTATGCTTACAAGCTAGTCGATCGCTTGGCTCCTAAGACTGCGCAAACAGTATCAGGACAAAATGCCCTTCACGGAGCGTTCTTATGGCGCCAGGTCAGTAATGTGGTAGAATTGAAGCAAAACTGGCGGGCCCGAGCTGATCCCCAATACGTAGCCTTGTTGTCGCGTATTCGCGAGGGAAATGCAATTAATAGTCAGCTAAATACGCGTGAGACCGACTATGACACTTTGAAATCGCGTTTGCTGCTGAATTTGAAAACTCACAAACCAGATGAATACATGGATTTGAAAGATGCGCCGCTGATTGTTGGGCAACGGTGTCTGAGAGACGCGTACAATTTATGTAGAGCCAAGAAATTTGCGTTAGAAACTAACCAAGAATTCCATGTGTACCGTTCAACCGATAAATATTTAAAAAAAGAACTCACCGGTGCCCAGGCTGAGAGGGTATGGCGAATGAGATCCACTATCACAGGGGATGCTTTGGGAATGCTGCCATTAATCCCTGGAATGTCGGTTATGGTGACAGAAAATGCCGCCTCAGCCTGTAGAGTAGTGAACGGTAGCTCGGGAACGTTGAGGAGTGTTAAGTATGAGGAGGATGGGCAGGGTAGGCGGCGGGCAGTCTGTGCCTATGTTGAAGTACCTGGTAGCTGCCTCGAAGTTCCCGGTCTAGAACCAAAGGTTATACCTATTTTCCCTCACCAAGAATCGTTTACATACAAGATGCCCGGAAAGCGTATGTTCAGTATATCACGTAGACAGCTGCCATTGTTACCTGGATGGGCTTTCACCGATTACAAAGTACAAGGTTTCTCAATGACCAAGGTTATCGTGGACCTCGCTAGTGCACAGCGCTTGCAGGATGTATACGTGATGCTGTCAAGGGCAACATCTTTGAAGTCAGTGGCGATTCTGAGGTGGTTCTTGTCACATACGATTTACTGCCGGCTTGCCGAGGACATCAGGAATGAGCTACAGCAATTGAAAGAATTGGATTGTGCTACATTGGAGCGTTACGAACAGAAGCATAAGTGAATGTATATGTATATACGTTGCCACAGGTTATCACTGTTTATGCACACCACGTTATCAAACTTAGCTTTAATGTAACGCTGACAGGAGTTAAAGACGACCGTACCTAAATTTCCAACAGAAAAGGGTCCATAAATCCCTTCTCTCCGGTACAGCATTTAGCTCCTAAGCACCATGCAATAGAGTTCTGTTCCACATAGTTTGCCGTCACCGATGGAAACAACACCGACGTGTCCAAGCTTATGCGCATGCAGTGGATGTCGGTTGTCGTGCGGATACTCTGTGGGCACTCCGGGGCTTGCATGCACGTAGTCAGCTTGTCTCCGCATTCTTCGGCCCAAGCAGAGGGAGAGCCGTGGATGGAGAAGCCTCGGTCCGAGTACTTCACAATAGCCTGCAGCATCGGAATAGACAGACGGGCGTCTCGCAGAGCAATAGGATTGATAAGGCTTCGGAACTTCGTTGTGAGAGTAGGATAGGCGCATAGGATTGTATCTGCAGTGACGAAGTTCATAACGCCTGTCGTGTGGAACTGGAATATCGGCTTGAGAGCGCAACCGGTCTTGGAGACGACGATGTCTATGGTACGATATCCTTTCAACAGCGTGTATACTTTGAGTATTGAAGTGCGAGCGTAAGTACTGGTGGTGCAGCCATGCGAAACCGAGGTGTAGCCTTCTTTGTGGAAATAGTCTATAACGATGTGCGACGTGTGTTTGGGTACATATATATCCATATCGGTCGTTGGCCAATCGATGGTGGTCGGAGGAAACAGTAGCCGGAGTGCAATCGAACCGGATACAACCGAATGGGTGGCGGATAGGATGTCGTTGAATACCCGGGTGTTACTAACGAAGGGTGCGAACTGCAAGAAGACGCGTCGCCTTCGATATTCATGCACGATCAACCTGTTTGCGGCAGACGTTCCACCATAGGCATCTAAATCTTGTGTTGTCGTTGTGTCGAAGATATTGCCTACAATAGCAGGGTGAAGCAATGCGATGGGGCCATCATCGGGGGTGGCTATGAGAGGCATGATTACCAGGTCAATTCAATGCTGTATTTGATGCGATTTCGTGCATATTAATACTTTGTTCTCTACTCAATGTTAGCCGCTACATCGCTCTCTACTCAATGTTAGCCGCTGCATTGATGTCATCATGACAAATTGCTTTGCGGCTGACACTGTGAATGTTTAGGATAAAGGCGTCTCGGTTGATTGATCGACAATCGTATCGCCAATGGGTGTCTCAACTGCTGGAGGTCTCAGTGTCAATGAATGTCTGTGAAATGTGAGATTCTGCTCGATTCACAGTCTATTCTGATTTGATTCCATTAGGTTTGAAATTCTTTTTGTACATTAATGTTAAAACCTGAGGATGGTGGTCCATTCGTTACACATGTCGAACCTAACTGGTGAGTACTCTGCATGTTTGAGTAGCTCACGTCTGATTTACTCTGCTTAGCGTCTGATGGCCGTCTTGCGCGACAGCTCTGGTTGTCTCCATACACCGATAAAATCGAGTGCATGCCGTTTCCATCTGATCTTGAGTCGTGGGAGATCTTTCCCAACACTATCGAAGGTATGGTCGAGTGGGCGGACCTGTTCCGCGATAGCACCGTCAAGGATAGTTCTCGTAACCGAATTCTTATCTACAAGTCGCTCAAAGATTCAACAACCGGCGACGTTTTTCCTGTATCTATTCGCCTCCAAGGGATTTTGAAGCACTTCAAGTTGGAACGATTTGGCAGCTGGACAGGGTAATTATCCACCCATCCTGCTGTACTTGTCTTTTAATATTTTCTATAGAAAGGAGACGTCGATCCACAGCGCCTGCCAGAACATTGTCATTGGCCCGGGCGCTGGTGACAATATTGCGGCGTGGGAAGCAACACTGAGCGGGCTAAATCTCGTCAACGATTATGTCAGTCGTCAGTTGCGTACCCCATCTGTGACAAAGTTTAGCAGGAATCTATATTTTCAACGCAAAGTATTCACTAAGGTAAATTATCTTACCATCATGGTGAGGTCTCCGGGATTGACAGGACTTATGCAGCGTGCTGAAGGGGACTACGACGATGTTGGCAAAATTCCCTTCGCGGACGATCCACATGGGTGGTACCGCGCTGTGCAACCTCATTGGCAGGTCGCAGACCCCGTCACTATCGGCCGCGTCGCAGAAGACGGTGTGATAACACCACTGAATCCACTGCTTTTGTCCCGAGGGGATTTCGTCGAAATTGGTGCTGAATTCGACATCGTTGTATCACGGGATCAAGACCACCGACCTGTGACCAAAACGTTTCTTGCATTTCACCATGTGGTTCAATTGGCTACCACTGCGGAGCTGCATTGTAATACTAATGAAATGGTGTGTTCCTTCTCTCAAGTGTACTCATTGTTGTTTGAGCAAATATACACCACAGTCGGCTCAATGTGTGCCACACAAGCGCTTAGCGGATGAAGAATCTACACAGGTGCCTAGGGTGAAAAGACATCACGCTGCATTGGTATTTGAAGTCACGGCCGATAACGAGATTGGAGCGGAGGGGATTTGAGCATATACTGTGTAGATTGTATCAGTCAGCGGACTTTTTCTTGGTATCACTAAATTCCTCGGTTCTATTGAAATTGACATTGCTAGAGTTTATATAAATCGGCAATATTGGAATAAGGTGGAATCGGGAGCGCATCGCGGATCGAAACCACTCGGAACTGGTTTGACGTCGATCAATGACGTCGAACGGTTTCGGATGTCTTCAATATCGTCCTCAGTGTCAATTGATATGCTCTGTTTTGATCTGCGATTAGATTGTGTAAGATGAAACATTGAGTATCGTTTATAAGTGAACGAATATCCGTTTGATACTTTCCATATTTACCTTCTCTTAACGATGGGCAAACGATCAGCTGTCGACAATTCTAATATCGATGCTCGTAAGCGAACCAGGTCTGTTCTAAACACTTCGTTGCCTCTATCTCAATGTTAATATATTGTGAAGGATGCACCCATCAGATACTGCACCTTCTAAGCAGGGTTTTGATGGGGTAGCATACGCACAGAATTCCGTAGCCGAGCCTAATGGATCCCAAAGTGAAGCGGGTGCGATACTGCATGCAGATTCGAGGTATTGTGACTTACTATGTCGGAGGCAGTGTATTAACCAGTTTGTGATACAGCGAATCTTCTGCCACAGTTGAAGATCAGCCCACGAAGGAAACAGGGACTATCAGTGAAGATTGGGACGATATTGACACGGGTGACATGTATAAAAAGAAACATGATGTGGATACTGGTTAGTCTTTGCTTCTTCCCGTTGTGTGTATAGCCATTTAACTTACATTTTTGCATGCAGCAGGAGGGTCTTCTAAAGCGGTCGGTGATGTACCGGAAGTGTCAGGCGATGCGGATGCCGAGCCGGAGAAAAAACTGGTTATCAGTCAAAGTGATATCGCGGCAGCAGGCGATGCAGCGGCTGTGTCAGTGGATCGTCCTTCAACTAAAGCATCCCACGTGGTGACCGTGGGTGCTAACCAAGCACAAATTTCCAATCCTGCGACCACGACTTTATCAGTCCGTTCCATTGTGCCGTCTCCGGTGCAAGTATTGGTAGATGATGCAGAAGTATCGGGGTACAGCGATGCCTTGAAGAAGTGAGTGTTATGATATATTGGTGATCAGTGATTGATGAATTTACAGACGCATTCTGATCATATCGAATTATGTCAATGCTGCCGCCAATGTTTACTCTGTCGGATGTATTTTGCCTACAGCGACATGGGGCCCGTACCAGCCGTTCAACGATAAAAGCAAAGTCCTTGTCAATCCCGCAACAGGGGAGCCCGTCCTTCTGTGGATCATTGGTAAGATCACACGGACGTGGTTTACCAAAAATGGTATGGCAGATCGTCAGGCATCAGTGAACCTAGCATGTTTGTCCGAGAGCTTGTCCCGGCAGACGGCTCGTTTACTCGCCGCATTCTCAACACCCGCCCAAGGTATGTACCTCAACGCATTGTGTATATTGTCTTAATGGTTGTCGTAGCCTCCGTAGAGAGCGGGTGGGCCGACATCCGTGCGGTGAGGTGGCAGAGCGTGCGTGTACGAGGTGTGGCTCAAGAGGTGTGCATGGACAATTGACATTTCAAACTACGCTGAAATTTTTGTTTTTGATAGCCCGTACTATTTGATGCCGTTTATGATGCGAGAGACTCTTTGAAGGCTAAGAGTGAGATGAAAAGCTACCCCGTCACCGATCTAAAGGCTCGCGACTTGGTGTTGATGGAAGCAAAGTTCACACGATACCGTACCAAGGATCAATCTGGGCAGTGGAATAGCCGCGCTCAGTTGGAGATGGAGGCAATCTCCTTACTTCACAGCGCTGATTACAGCGAAGGAGGCGAAGATGGCAGTCGACCCAGGGATATGGGAGATCTTGTGATTTAGCGAAACGAGCTAAAGCACGGTAGGATCGTAGCATGATGGAAGAATGTACGCTCTCTTTTCTTTGGACTTGTATTAACTACGATAGCTTGCGATTTCTATTGGACTTTTGTATTTGTTTTGCTTTGTATTTGTATTTCAATTGTATGCGTCAGGAAATCTTATAGTCTTCAGTGCGTTCGCTATTGTAAATCGCTTGGTACACGTTACTTATCAGCACACTGCAATGGGTAAGTTACGGTGCTTGCATGTCTTTTGCTCCTGATATACACCTGTTTCAGTACCTACTAAAGATGACCTGAGTCGTGCCATACAGAAGGTGGTAATGCAAGACTCAGCAGTAGGAACTCAAACTATTATCAACAGAGTGATTACCGTTCATCCTGATTGGACACTTACTGCTAAGGTACCGCTCCAAGCTATAAGTTTGGCATGTTTTATAATCCACTGACAATACATAGCGAATACGGAGGTTGCGACGAAACCTGCCGCAACCAAGTACTTTTGTTCCCGAACTGTTGCCCGTCCTCGCCGTGTTTCTGCACCCCTGCGATTTATCCATCATCAAAGGTCCCGAGGATATTAGAGCCTTCATCGAACTTGTGCGTGGGCATCGTCCTCTCAATGACACAGAGGCTGTTGCTCTACTGGCCTTGTACATTGATCCTGATGGTATGCAAGCTCCTATCGACTTTTATCCTCGACAAGCGCACGTTACCAGCATCTATTACCAAGCCTACTTCACAAACCCCCTTGACGATGTCCGACCAATTAACGCCATTGGCAGGATCGTCTTCCCCCCTGGACGCATACCGCGCGGTCCCCTATTCATTCTGATGAACGGCTTAGATTATGACCCGGAGTCTAGTATGTTCGATGTCGATCCTGAAGAGCTGTCTAAAACATTATGGTGGTACATTGGAAGTGGTAGATCTGCGATAGATGTCGCGAAAGAACGCAGGTTCGAGCAGTATTTTACTAGTTTAGAGTTGTAGTTCGTGTGTAATTCGACTGTATTAGACGAAACAAACATTTACATATGTCCTTCTATTACGGCGCTGTGTGGTTGATCAGCTATTGTACTTAGTACAGAATGAAGTACTGACCAAGCTAGGATTGCATTGACGAGTGCGATGTCTTCATATTCCATCCGCCGAAATTGGTCCTCTTCGAATTCATATTGTTTCATGACCAATATGTCGCCACGGTGCAATTCGTGGTCCCCCAGTGTACCGCAAAATCGAGCCAGCGGTCGGTTGATGTACTGGTCGGGACATCTTTCCGTTGTAAGCACCGTGAATCCATCTGGTAATACGGTGGATGTGCAACATGGATAAGAACGAAACCTCTTGATGTTTGCGCACGGGTGCATGGATCCGCACAGGTCGTTGCATTCTACGTGTTTCGAACTTTCGATCCACATATCCACTTTGATTTTCTGTGATTCGCAGGGAACATGCACGATGAGTGGTTCATCGCAATCAACGCCGTAGAACAGTGCGCGTAGGTATTCCCTATCCTCCTGTATTGTCGGTTAGCGTTTCCCCCCTCAAAGTAGCTTGATCCAGTAGCGTACCGGTTGATGAGTATAGAGAAAATTCTCTATGTCATGTACGTCTTGAGTGTTGGTTTTGCGCATTTTGGACATTTGGTGGCCACATTGTATATGTTGTGGGGCTTTAAAGTGTTCAGGTGTGTATTGGCGATGGTTTCATTTTGATATATACAATTGAGTTCATCCATGTATTGGTCTCGGCTCTACGCATCTTTCATAATGGTTCATAGACATCGAACGTTCTCGTTTGGGATTGCATGAAACGGAGGATGTTTCGGGAGTACAAGGGGGCTAGCGATCTGAATAAAAATATATAGAGATTGGAGATCGGAATTGCTACAGCTGGTTGGGGTCGTTGAAAGCCCTATGTAAATGTGAATAGGAATTAAAGTGCGACACGAGATGAAAATACCATAAAACGGCTCTCGCAACCGATACCAGTTCTTCCATCCACAATGAGCGGATTGCCTGTCCCTCAGCATTTAACCCAATGACGAGGTAAGGTGAATGGCAACGTGTGCTTCGATTTGAAAGAGATCGCCCGTCGTACAGTATATAATAATGTTCTGCGTCCGATCGGTGGTAGGTATGCTGTTGGACATGATGGGGGTCTTCAAAATACCGCGAAATCTCGTCCATTGCGATTGCAGCGGCTGGAGGCTCGTTCTTGGAAACGTTGATAAACGTGAAACCAGACGGGCGTATTGGTGATAAGTAGAAAACTTGTACGCGACGGGTTGAATTGAGCGCTGTATTGCCACTAGCAGTGTTTGGTGAGACCATGTTGGCGTGATCTTCGGATGGTGCAGTCGGGGTCGCAGATGAAAGACTTGCGGCTGGAATTTCAACATGTACTTTGCATTTCCGCTTCTGATCCGAGTCACCCGCTCGCTCTATAAGAACCTTCTGTATTCCTTGAGGGACTGCATCTTCACATAATGTCAGTGCAAGAGGCACAACCAGACTATCCGATTTCATCAAATGTGTACGCTTTCTACATCGGTCACGAGCAGGCCCCTGGAAAGGTCAATGTGTCTTTCTTGGAGCCTGGACCAGATGAACCACTTGAACTTTGCTTTACCGAGGATTTCTTCCCTGTGTACGAAAACATCCGCCCCTACTTTCACATCTTTTATGCCGATGATCACGACGATGATGAATTTGACGACGAAGATATTACCAAGCGGCTCCTGATTTTCTCCGATTGCAAATCGTACAATGCAAAGGACGGGAACGGTGCCTATCTGGTACTGAAGATGAATGACAATAATAGGACGTTCACCAACCTAACAGAAAGCGATATCCTCAACGTCGCTCTAGCAGTTACCAAGTATGTTGGTTTTACCTTATTCGGCATAACACTGATGCGCTTCGCAGATTAGTGGAGGCAACTGCTCTTCCTGATTAGATACCGAGCTGTGTTCATCGTAGTCTGTTTTAGATATCGAACTGTGCTCATTATAGTCCAAATCTTTGTCCCTCTCCTGCTGTCCGTCGCGCGAATTATAGCTAAGATTGTTACCACAAGAATAAATCAAACGGGATCACAACGTTAACCATTTATACAAAGTAATAAATCGAGTATCGGGTGCTTTATTCTATCAGTTGGCCATTGGGTACAATGATATATAGCTTTGAAATTGCGAGCTAAGCAGGTAAAATTGATGCTCGTTTGAATATACAACGTACCTAGTGAATGCGGTTGCAATGGAGGTTGTATCCGAATTTTCAAGAGATCTGTAGGTGGTTGAATCAGGGCACTTGGCCAGAAAGAGGTATGGGCACGGGCGCAATGCGTCCGGGTTATTGTGGCTGTCGGCATCGAAGAACAATACATAAGGGAGTGCGTGTGTCGATGTGGGCTTGTGGTAATCTATATGTCCCATCTGCATGTCCTCCATAAAATAATCATGGAGTATAGGGTAGGGATGACCGGTATCGGACACAAAAATGGTTACGTTGGTGAATCCGCAAGTTGATTTGGTGCCGATGTAGTAGCCAGTCACGTTGTAAGTGATGTGATTCATTGTGAGTATGATGGGAATGTGTATCATGCTTGATTAACTCGCCTTATATACGCAATAAATCTGGGGTGTGTCAACATACGACAGTGTTTCAGTACTGTGTCATTGGAGCGATGGGATACATGCGTATCGGCTTATGCGCATGTCTGACATTTCGGCTGTGTTTCAAATACATATTGACCGACTTACTTTGATATATAGTTTTGCCTCCGTCTATATACTGTTCGTCTTTTGAATGTACCTCATGAATGAAATAGTCCAATACGCAAGTGCCGTGCAGCAGATTTAGCAGTGAGTGCGCGTTGACCAAAGGAAATGGAATGATGAACGGAGCGCTCGACGAGCGTTAACAAGGAGCACTCCGGTTACACCTCCAGCCATTGGCACAAGAAGGTATGAGTGACGTGGAGGCCCCCAGTTCAAGCCGCGCAACCAAATCACACCTCCGTAGTGCCCGGGTTCGGCCCAGCGGAGGTTGGGACATGGAGTGGGCAGGTTGGCCAGTGGGTGCCAAAAATTTGGAGAATGTTCTATGTACGCATTGAGGGGGTCGTTTACTGGGACAGCCCCGCGGCTACGCCAAACGAAGAAGTTCCAGAGGTGACCCCACACATGCAGATGGTAAATTTGAAGGTGAAAGAGCAGAGGAACGAATGAATCTCGAACCTGGGTAAATGCCGAACCTCGGGAAGCGGGCACTGCCGCGGCGAACTCCGAAATTTTCACACAAGGAAGGTGCATGCCGTTCCAACGGCACCTATTATATCAACAGCATTGCGGACATTTGACTTGCGATGGACGGTAAATCGATCTGCGTGAGATGCGTGCGGCAGCGTAACCGGTTTCGAATCGAGCTTGAGTTTCTATAGTGTAAAAATCAGGCGAACGAGAGTGAATGATGGCGGAATCATTTGATTTGAGTCGAAAAGGCGCAGTCAGTTTCGCATTCATGCGAACTAGCGGATGTGGGTACTGGGCGGGAGTGAGGTTTTGGGACACTAACCCGAAATTGCTGTTTCATTGGGTTGACTGTTTCGAGGGCGGGTCCAGGGGTGCCCGGCAGGGCCTTGATTATATCATTCCTGGAGTGCCACTGCAGTCACATGACGTTCTGGATGCACCATGACTCATCCAATAGGAGTCAGAGCAATTTGTCGGACACACAGCA
>MU266769.1:0-15761 GCA_021014945.1 Leucogyrophana mollusca | reverse complement strand
CGGAGTAAGTGTACCATTGTGCGGAGCACTATTGTCGCTTTGCTCCATTGTGCTCTGTTCTCCATAGTACTAAGCGAGCGGTACCTCCGCCCTATATATAGCTCTATTTTACTGTAGTGCACCTCAGTCGTTATCTGCCTAACTCCGGGCACCGGCTGAGGTGAGTAGTTTATATTTACTTAGTATTGCTACGTTACTAACTGTACCGTAGCTCCGGACTAACTCCGGAATTCCTTAGGTGAATATAGTCGTTATCTGCCTAACTCCGGGCACCGGCTGAGCTCCGGACTAACTCCGGAATTCCTTAGATTTGTCAGCAGGTCGACAAAATCAGGATCATTTGAGTTATCGAGCACCTTGGTGTCAAGCTTCTTCGGAGCTCCCTTCGACTTCTTGTTTGCTTGACCGCTATTTCCAGTTTCGACCGCGGGAGCAAGTCTAGGGGCGGATGCTTCAGGACTCGGAAGCTTTTTTCCGTGAGTGAGAATTCCCAATCCTTCTGATTCGATGAAATTCAAACTTACTGGAAGGTTTGCAGACTGAAAGGCTAGCTTGGCCGAGGTAATGAGATCGTCAACCCATTTTTTGAGAATGGCTGAATTGGGACTCTTCTCTAGGTGTTCTTCGAGTGTTCCAACAACACCTTCTAATCCAGGACCACGCTCCGTGAACACTATGGGCCCATTCTTGCGTGTACCGAAGGCAACTTCTAGCGCACGGTTGAGTGCCCCCTCCTCTCCGATGTCTGCGACATCATCGTCATCCAACCCGAAGAAGTCAAAGCCGTATCCCGGGGTGAAGCCTCCGGGAACAGGTAAGGTGGCCGGGAGGTTGGATAGGTAAAATTGGAGAGTAGACAATAGCTCTTTTGTATGAGAATCCATTATCGAGTAAGGTAGAACTGAGACAAGTTAACGGCCCTTTCCTGCTACCTTCCGACGCCCCACTTTCTGCCCCGACACCTCATATCCTCAGAATATCGGCTGTGGTGATGGCTGTCAAATTCGCCCAAATTCACCCCCCCGATTCCGACCCCCCAGAATTGACAGCAAATTAGCGCTAATTCACCCAGGTAAATTTACCGTCGTAAATTTACATCGCCTGCTTCACCGTACCCTAATGTACATCTATACAAGTTCTCCTCGTACGGCACCTCGGCCGCCGCGCATTTAACGTCTTTGGTGACTGCCGATTTCGTTGGTGAACTATGAGCGAAGGAAGAGATTGGGTGATGAGCGCGAGTGGAGGGTTTCAAGAGAGGATGGAATGCACGAAAGCAGCTCCTTCATCACTGCAGCACCCATTTTTTTGGCATCGCGTCCGGCCGTCGCGATCGAAAGTAAACGTGGGTGAATTTATTAGTGCGCGCGAGTATCATGGTCACGAAATCATATATTGAAATTCTGCGTTGGTGCTTGTTTTGTTGGAGCGGTAGAAAATGGGTGGTTTTGGTGGTCGCTTCCGTATCGGGCAGGTGGCCATTGCTTGAACATCAGTTACAGTACAGTCATCTTACCGGTCACCAGTCAATTTTCGAGACAGGCTATGCAGTCTGTCTAGCATGATGCATACCTCCAGCCTTCAGCTCACAGGCACAACCTGGCCAAAGCTCGTCGAAGGACGCAAGGTTCACCCGCCAACTGAAGCTGGCGGTGATGATATACCTCACTCAAAGGTTCGTACCCGTATCACGGCCACACCGAGGGAGCTCTGACTGAATTTGCTAGACCATTGCATTCGACGAGGCTATGTTTGATCATTACACTGACTTTGAGCTGCTTTCCTTCGTAAAAAATGCACCAGCGCTCGTGACCACAAGGGTCGAGACCACTAGAGCACTATCTCAAAACCTTGTCGCCAAGTTTGTCGGCGGTGACGAAGCTGATAACGAAATTGCCGCGATAGAGTTCGCTCGGAAGCTTGATATCCGAGTCCCAGTTGTACGTCGTGGGCCGATCCGAAATACCGATACATATACAGGTGGTCACTACTTCGTTTTGGAGCGTGTCCATGGCCCCACGTTGGAGCAGCTATGGCCTGAGATCGGTTGGGTGAGGACCCTTCGGGTGGCGTGGCAGTTGAGGCGCTATTTGCAAAAGATGCAGGCGGCTACCTCTCCAGTAGGAGGTGGACTGGCATTGGGTTCAGTCCGCTCCCCATTTTTTCAAGGCCTGTATAAGCCCGTATCGTACGCTTCCCCAGAGGCATTCACGGGATACCTCAACTGGTGGCTCACGAAGTGTCGACCCCAACAACGAAAACCCCGCCATGACCTCACGCTCGAGCCTCTCCGCCAACACGTATTTGTGCACCAGGACCTCGCGCCTCGTAACATGATTCTCGATGACCGAAATCAGCTTTGGCTCGTTGACTGGGGCTTCGCGGGATTCTACCCGCCTTACATGGAATATGTTGCTATCGAGGCTTCTCGAATGGGATGGATCAATGCTTCGACTTGGCACGCACGGTGGGCGAGGTGGCGATGGGCAGTTTTGCGGTGGATTGCGGCGGGCCCTGGAGGTCCTCATATCAGGCCCGATATGGCTCTGGGAGAGGTGCACCGTCGCTCATGTCTATTTAGGCTCGAGAAAACGCCGTACTCCCAGGTAAATTAGGGCGAAGCAGGTTTGTCTTGTAACTTGCGTCCTCCTTCTGCCAATATGCACTGATTTTATGATCGGATGATTTCCGCAGGCCTCAGAACCTTGATGGGCCACTCCTGGGTTCCGGCACCGCGGTTCTCATGTGGTACTTGCATAATCCAAGCTTGTTTTACGTGCTTGTAGGTAGCTCACCTGCGTGGGTTTTATCTGCGATGGGAATGCTTGTGGGCCTGTGTGGGCAGAAATCATTGGGGAATGGAAATATGGGTGGATAATGGACACACCAGAACGCCACAGGGGGGATCGCACCCAAGTCGGGCAGAGAGCATTATATTGGGGTACCGGGAATGAGGCCTCACACCACACGCACCGCTGCGAATCACCCGCGTCGCCGCTGCGAACCATGCACGTCGCCGCCACGAACCACTCACACCGCCGACACGCTGGGGATATCAGCCATTGCAGGTCGACCGCTTGTAATCGTAGGGCTTGATAGGATAAGCATCCGGTTTCCAGGCTGGGTGGTGCGCGGACGGAGGTATCCAGTGAGGGTAATGGACCGGGCGGATGGCTTATCCAGGGGTGGGACGAGATCAAACCCCCGGCGACGGCGGCCCATGGGTTGGGACCTGCGTCCACAAGGTAGAAAGTGCAAGGAGAGAGTCGACTGACTTGGGCGGCGGTGGCGACTGCGTATGCACTGACAGGACGCGTATCCGGTATCCAGGAGAGGGTAGTGGATTCGGCAGAGCGTGTATCCAGGCAGTTCATGGAAGGACATGCGTTGACAAAGTGTGGGCAGAGGTAGAGGTAGAAAATGCAGGAGAGAACCGACCAACTCAGGCGGCGGGCGGCGGTTGTTCGTGAGTTCGCTGGTAGCGAGGTGTCGTGGTGCTGTGGATGGGGAGGGTGATACGTAGTCGGGGTGACGTTTTCCGTTGGTGGTTAAAAAGGATTCTCAAGTGGACTCGGTCCTCTAAAGTGGACATTGTGCATGATAAGCTGCGGAGAAAGCATTCGAACTGGCCTGAAGTTCAACCTGAGGGGATCGAAGCTAGCGCGTACATTCCTTGTCGCCGTTCAGTTGCTTGCTTGGCCGTCGAGAGGGTCCCTAGGGATCGCCGTCTGTCGTCTGATTTATGCTCGTATGCTCAGAGCAACGCGAGGATGGTCGCTCACCTCAATCAACAATTTTCGTCCTCCACCTTATCCAACATCGACATTCTTCGCCTTGTCCAATACCTCCACCGCCAACACCAGCCTTTGTCACATCCAATCCCCATTTTTGTCTCTTCCAAACAGGCCTCGGCCGCATTCGATACCAACCTTGTCCCATCCAACACTAGCCTTCGTCTCGTCCAACACCAGCACCAGCTTCCCATCCAAGTCCAATGGACCCCACCTCTGTGTCGTCCGACACTCAGCTTCGTTTCCTCTCACCCCCAGGCCATCCACCCCCAGGACACCGCCCATCTATTCTTGACACTGCCCACCACTTCTGAGATGGTCATCAGACTAGTAGTGTGACCTGCTTGACGCAAGGCGGAATCTGCCGAATCGTTCAGTTCATTTGTTGACAACCTCCGCAAATAGTCTCGCGCTCCAAGCTCCATCGACGAGTGGTGTCTCCCCAGACTTGAAATACCCAGCCCACAAGTACCAAATCAATCTACCTAGGTCTCTTCGTACTCACGGGAAGCTAGAAGGGACGCGACGAATCCACTCACAAACTATGAGGACTGAAGTGAGAGTCTCTCGATATGCCTGTAAGAATGGTGTTTTATCCACCTCGTCACCTGGTATGTTTGTTATCTTGACCGGATATATTTGGATTGATACACCATTCTCGTCGAAGGCTTGACTTTTGCATCTAGATCGACGTGCATTGGACCCACCCCATCCGACCGCCTTCCACGCTGAGATACCCCCACATAACGATGCGGTCATCTTTATGCTCGGGAAACGAGATGCTGGAGTCGATGGGGGCTATGCACATACCCCGCACATCGCCGTGGTAGATATTGGGCCCGTCTCATCATACCCTGATGAGTTGGTACTTCCTTCAAGCAGATTTAGAACGTCAGAATCTGATGCATAGTTTCGATTCGTTCTTTTGATCCTGGCCACCATCCCTTTTATACCTGGTGTTTCCTTGTATTCTTGTCCTTTTGACACCCATCAAGGCGTCTCACTAGTCTTCTCCCCCGATTAACGTCCTTCAGACATGTCCCCCTCGATTTCGTCACAGTCACCCTTACAGGACGAGACCTCACTGCTCGACGGTCAGATACCTCCCACTTTCTCGATCGATTCGAGTTGACAGGTCCAAGCAATATCTAGGTCAAGCATGTATAAGCGATAAATATACAAAAGTCAATAAGCGGTTGCCTCGCGGGAGATCGAGTCTCTTCTCAATGTCCCTTCGCCGCTCCTGTTATTGCCTTCACGTCGCGCTTATCGCGCTTCACCTCTGTCTTGTCGGCATTGCGGTCCGTCATACGGAGCACAGTGTCGTCGTGACCATTACGTCGAAAACCGGCATGCTGACGACCGCATTGAGCGCTTCGTTGCAAGCATTTTACACCGTGAGTCAGGTCATGTCAATATCAGCGCCTTCTAAGCGATTGACTTGCTGGGCCCCCAGATCTACACTGCTCTGCTGGTGTACTTGACCCAGAGAGTGTCACTCTCGCGCAGGTTGTCTCAGCGCCAGATGCTCACCACTATTCACGACGTGACAGGAGCCTGGGGTGGATTAGGCGCTGCACTTGACGGCCTCTGGCAGCAAACCAAGGTCGTCGCGTCGCCGCTCGGAGTATTATCCGTCACTGCATATCTTCTAAACATCTCTGTGCTGCACATCGCTTCGTCGTCCATCATCCAATTCCAAACGTTCAATAACACTGTAACAGCATCTGTCCCAACTGCTGTCGGTTGGCCTGATTCCTCAGTCGACTATAACGGGTTTGATTGGGCTACCATCTCATCGCTCGCACCATCCGTCGGCAATCTTTCCGGTCTAGGAAATGCTGGGCTAACAAATGGCACCGTATACGATGTGCTACTCGACAACACGGGGATCGGCAACGCCACCGTTAATGCCACAACCATAAATGCTGACTGTGCCCTCGTCGCAGGTATGATTTACGATACCACGGGGAATCCAGCACAGCTTCGCACCCAGAATGGTGGCGCTTTTCTATCAACATTCGTTCCGTGTGCGTATTTTGCTAGTGCTGTAATTCCCACACGCTAATAGCCGTTTGCTTATCCGCAGGGAAAGACCAAGTCCTATGCAACACCAATGTGCTGACTGCCTCGGTACTGTCATTCACTCCGTCAGCTAGAGATCTCGTGTACTATCCCTACCTGTTCAGAGTGTGCTTAATTTCTTTGTGACTACTGCTATTGAAGGCAGCGCTGCACCGCTTGACCGCACAACGATCCCCATGAACTGGACCTATTACGCATCTGCCAGCGTTATCTCCAATGCAACAATAGATATGTCCTGGGTAACCTGCAATATATCTCTTCTCCGCACGAGCGCAATCGCGGACGCCCAAACGAACACTTTCCTCAGTAGCATCTCTGAAGCGCCGATTTCATCCACTTGGATCTCTGTTTCGCCGGATTTTCTTTTTGATCAACCCCAAGAAACAGTAAATGAACTATGGGTACGTCCATGGATTTCTAAGTGAACTATTTGCATCTCACTGCATGTGTAGTTTTCAGCTCCGTTTATCTCGGCTCCCTTGATAGGTATCGATCCGATATGTAGTGCTAGTGAAGCCACTGATGTAATAGATGTCGCCGCCGGCCTACCCGGCGAATGTGGCTATCAGCCAAGTATGCTGGATGCGTCAGTCTAATTATTCCCACCCATAGAACACGCATACCAATTGACCAGCTGTATTCACCAGGTACTTGATGCAACTGCTAGGCATGGATGCCTCTCAAATCAACCCATTTCCAATCCCCGGCATTGATGATTCCAATATCACCTCATCGTTCGCTCTTTCCGTAGACCGAATGGAAACGGCTCTGTCTCGAGTACTTGCAACGATGATGTGGACAGGTCTGTCGCAATAGTTAGGATGATCATCGCCTCGGACACTAGCGGGCCTAATTGCTTTCGTGTTACAGCTGGTCAGCTTGGGGAGGTCGGCGGCGGCTTTAACCATTCAATTGGTTCAGCGACAATCACGCGGCTCGTGTTGGAGACCAGATTAAATGTATGTGCAAGCATCGTCGCTAGGTATGCCGTTGACACTGTTGCTCGCAGATCAACTGGATCCCCGTAAGTAATTTGCCGCATGTGAGCAGGAATTGACCGCACGCACCCCGGATAGCTATCGTTCGCACTTTTCGCGTCTATCGTCCTTTGGGGACTGGCAATTCGGATGACGCACGTCGACTCTGAAAACCCACTCAAAGCCAATGCGATAAATAGCGGGGGTGTCTTGGAACTGATATGGCTGGCGAGTCGTTTGCCAGCCATGCGAGACGCCATCGGACGAGTGGATAGTCCGAACATCGACTATTTGCGTGCAGCTGGGAGGTTTGATGTCCTACTAGCAAACGTGGGAGAAGAAAACCTGGCAGCCAAACATTACGATGATTACGAATCTCAAGGTGCTACAATACCTTTCCGCTTTTTGTGTCGCCTGGATGTTGAACTGCGTGCCAAATTCCACAGGACCCCAGGGTGTGGTCAGGCCTCGGTACACCTCCATTCCCATCGAAGACGCACCTGCCCTGCCTGAGACAACCGTGGACCAGTTTTTAGACGATGGTATGTTCCTTTTTATTTTTGTTACAGAACTATGTCCTCTGGATATGATTGGACGTTTACAGGAGAACTTACCTTGGATTTTGTTGAGCTTAACATCAACAGGCTGCGTTCCGAGGTGCGTTCATTTATCTGTGGATCTATGGTCATTCTGACCGCGGCAATAGATTGAACCTTTCGCTCTAAAATTTCAAGAACTCGTGCGTCTCTAATCTATGGCCCCATTGATTGCGTGCCGAAACTCCATGTGCATCACTGCAGAACCGTTTTCAAGCACTGCGGGACAGACTCACCAAAACTAGCTATCAACGAAGCTGAAATGAGGGCTCTGAGGGTGGCCATGGTGTGAGGTCACGGTTATCCTGATCCATGAGCGCTCCGAAAACTCATCCTCCCGCAGGCAGTCGATATTGTCGAGTAATCCGAAAAACTAAGACTGCCAGCCGTATATAGCCTTCGTCACGTCCAACCCCCGTTTGTCTCCTCCAAAACAAGCATTGGCCTTATTCAACACCAACCTTCGTCAGGTCCAATGCCAACCCTTATCCCATCTAACACCGGCCTTTGCCTGATCCAATACCAGTCTTCCTCCCATCCAATTCCAATGGACCCCATCTTCGCATCACTCAACATCTAGCCTCGTTTCGTTCGATCCCATCCACTTCCAACGTACCGCTCATCTGTTCTCAACACCCTGTCCACCACTTCCAACACCCTGCCCATCGATTCCCAACACGCAGTACCCATCTCCATCTCAAAACGCTACTCACCTACTTCCAATGCACTGCCCACGCACTCCCAACACAGCGCCCATCTACGCCAGCACACCGTGGATATCAGCCACGCCAGATCCTGCGATCATACGACCCAACGAGCATCCTCCCATGGCATCCCCCCTCCACCGAATCTAAATCGGACAAGTGGTATTGCCAAACTGTATGATAGCTCACGACGTACGGCAATGCAGTATATTTTGTGTTAATATGGCTGGAGTCTTCGCGACCCCAGAAGCAGAGCTGTCTCAATAGCATTAGCCTACCACACAGCATCGAAGGATTATGCACCAATAGATCGCAACGGCGGTGTGCAACCCGGCCCCAGTACCACGACTCCGGGGCGGGCATAACCAAGGGGTTCATCAACCAGGTTGGGATCGCTAATGGCACACATAAGGTGACTTTTCTCGGCGAGATTCGTCCACTCCCATCCAGCGTGCACCGTGCACGAGGGCTGCAGTTACGCAACAAGCCCGGGCCAGGGCTGCCCCCAGGCACACGCGAACCACTCCCCGCGCGTGGTTTCGATTCACATTGATCCAGATACGTCATCTTGGGGTGAGCAGCTGCAACCGAGATAAACAGCTCGTGACCCAACCGACAGTGCCACCGATGTGAAATGCTACCGGGACGAGTACATTCACTAAAGCATTTGCGTGGGGTAGTCAGGCGGAACTATCACTCGCATAACTAGACAACTCACCTCTGCGAGATCGATGCCTAGTCGTGCGCTGTCCTTCTGCTGGGACGTGGGCTGCAGATATCTCCCTCGCCGTCCGAGATAGCACCTTGCGGGATATCGTGCGGGCCTCGCGGATTGTCTCGCTGTCGATTCCACTCTCCAGGGAGTTGGGTCGAATGAGAGTGAGCGCTACGTTGTGCGGGAGGCGACTCCTTGGACGCGTGATCACGTGCACACGCACCGTCCGCGGCCATAGTCAAAGTCACCAGTCGTTGGACGAATCGGAATCGGAGTGGGCGGGTGCGCTCACCGTCGACTCTAGTCCGGGTGGTGTGCAGGTGAAGGAAACCGCGGGTTATTGCTGGCAACTGGTGACTCCTCGCGTTTGCTTGGTTCCGGGCTTGTGGTCACCGCTCGGCTGGTTGGCGCGGCAGACCAGCAACATCGTCGACTCCCAGATCTCCATAGTCAAGCCGGATGGTGCGCGGGCGGAGCCCGAGCATCCGGGTCGTCCGGCGTGTGGGCAGAGGAGGAAGCGGCGTTGGATGAACCCCGTCGGATTATCCGCCAGTTCCCCGTCCGAACACAACAATACCGGTGTGAGACATGCGACATACGATGCGCCCCATCCCCAGCCTGAGTTTATTGCACCATAAGGTATATGTGCCATCGAGAGGAATGCGCTCGGGGTATCACGGTGATACAATACACCCAAAAGCACACTTCCCAACTGTCGCATCTTGGTCATTGCCATGTTCCCTGTGCTAAATCGCTGTCCAACGAGTGTGGCTTACCACCTCACACTAACGTCCACTTCGAGGTCCGGCTTGCCCAAAGCGTCCCCACGAGCCACGGCTCGCATTCAGCCAGCAGAAAGGCACTGCGACCATTGCCACAGCATATTAGCCACCAACAATCTCAAGAGCTGCATCGTCCCACACGTCTTCATGGCGAAGATCTGGCGCTGCTACGGCCCTGGGATCGACAGGTTTATAAGTCGAAGTGCTGTGACCTGTTGTTGTTGCTGTGAGAAAAGCAACGCGGAATCTGCCGAAGGATAGTGGTGAGTTTTGTTGTGGACAACCTCCAAATGATACTCAAATAGTCTCGCCGGGTGGTGTCGTGTGGTGTCTTGTTTGCGTTCCCATACTTGAAATACCCAGCCCACAAGTACCAAATCAACGTATCTAGGCCTCTTCGTATGCTTGCGGGAAGCTAGAAACGGCGCGACGAATCCGAACTATGAGGACTTGGATGGTAGTCTCTTGATATGATTATGTTTTAAGAATGGTGTTTTCTATCCCCCTCGGCACTATGGCAAGTGTATTATCTTGACCCGGATACATGTGGATTGATACATCATTCTTGCCGAGGACCCGATTCCCACCCCATCCAGCCGCCTTCCGCGCTGAGGTACCACTACATAACGATGCAGTTATCTTTATGCTCAGGAAAATGCGGTGCTGATGTTACGGGGGCTGTTCACAGACCACACATCATCGCTGTAGATGTTGGGCCCATTTCATCGTGTCCTAATGAGTTGGTGCTTCTCCCAAGCAGATTGAGACCCTCGGAATCTGATGCATCTTTCGACTCGCTTTTTGATTCGGGCCTCCATCTCTTTTATACCTGGCGACTTTGCTGTCTTCTTTTCCTATTGACACCCACCAAAACATCTCACTAGTCTTATTCCCCGATTTACGGCCTTTAGAGATGTCCACCTCGATTTCGTCGCAACCAGCCTTACAGGACGAGGCCTCACTGCTCGACGGTCAGATACCCCCCACTTTCTTCATCAATTCTAGTTGACGGGTCAGACCAATATTTAGGTCATCCGTCTGTGAGCGATGCTTATACAATCGCCACCAAGTGGCTGCCTCGCGGCAGATCAAGTCTCTTCTCGATGTCCCTTCGCCAGGCTTGTTATTGCCTCCACACCGTACTTATTGCGCTTCACCTCTGTCTTGTGGGCTTCGCGGTCCGTCATACGGAGCACAGTGTCATCGTATCCATCACGTCGCAAACCGGCATGCTGACGACCGCATTGAGTGCTTCGTTGCAAGCATTCTACACTGTGAGTCAGGTCATGTCAGTATCAGTGCCCCCCAAGCGATTAGCTTATTGGTCCCCAGCTCTACACCGCTATCCTGGTATACTTGACCCAGAGAGTGTCACTTTCGCGCAGGTTGTCTCAGCGGCAGATGGTCACGACTATTCACGACGTGACAGGAGCCTGGGGTGGATTGGGCGCTGCACTTGATGGCCTCTGGCAGCAAACCAAGGTCGTCGCATCGCCGCTCGGGGTATTATCCGTCACTGCATATCTTCTTAACATCTCTGTGCTGCACACCACTTCGTCGTCCATCATCCAATTCCAAACGTTCAATAACACTGTAACAGCATCTGTCCCAACTGCTGTCGGTTGGCCTGATTCCTCAGTCGACTATAACGGGTTTGATTGGGCTACCATCTCATCGCTCGCACCGTCTATCGGAAATCTTTCCGGTCTAGCAAATGCTGGGCTAGCGAATGGCACTGTATACGATGTGCTGCTCGACAACTCGGGGATCGGCAATGTAACCGTTAATGCTACAAGCATAAACGCTGACTGCGCCCTCGTCGCAGGTCTGGTTTACGACAGCACGGCGATTCCACCGCAATTTTGCACCCAGAACAATATATCTCTTCCATTTACATTTCTTCCGTGTGCGTATTTTTCTAGTCCTGCGATTCCCATATGCTAATAACTGTTTGATTTTCCGCAGGGAAAGACCAAGTCCTATTCTCCGATCTGTACACTGCTTGGGTACTATCATTCACTCTGTCAGTTCCAGACCTCGTTTACTATCCCTACCTAATCAGAATGGGCTCAATTTCTACGTGACTACTGCCATTGAAGGCAGCGCTGCACCGCTCAACCGCACAACAATCCCCATGAACTGGACCTACTACGCGCCCCCCCAAGGTGAGGCATATTTTCCTCCGTTACTCGCCTCGCTCATGTTTCGCAGACGACTCCAACAATATCTCCTCCGCAATATTAGATATGTCCTGGGTCACCTGCAATACATCTCTTCTCCGCACAAGTGCAATCGTGGACGCCCAATCGAACACTTTCCTCAGTAGCACCTCTGAAGCACCGGTTTCGTCCACTTGGATCTCTATTTCGCCGGATGGGATATTTGATTCCCCCCAAGCCCCAGACACAGCAAATGAAACATGGGTGCGTCCGTGAATCTCTTAGTTAGCTATTTGCATCTCACTGCATGTGTAGTTTGAGTTTCCGTTTGGCTCGGCGCCCTCGGCAGATATCGATCCGATATGTAGTGCTCGTGCCGATCCAATTGGCGCTTGTGGTTATCAGCCGAGTATGCTGGATGTGTCAGTCTAACTATTCACATCCATAGAACATGCCTAGCCATTGACGATCTGTATCCACCAGGTACCTAATGCAACTGCTAGGCATGAATGCCTCCCAAATAAACCCATATCTACTCCTCGTCCCCGAGTATTCGTCCAACACCACCCCATCGTTCACTCTTTCCGTAGATCAAATGGAAACGGCTCTGTCTCGAGTACTTGCAACGACGGTGTGGACAGGTCTGTCGTAATAGCTGGAGTGATCACCACACCGGACACGAGCGGGCCTAATTGCTTTCGTGTTACAGCTGGTCAGCTTGGGGAGGTCGGAGGTGGATTTGATCATTCCGTTGGTTCAGCGACAATCACGCGGCTCGTGTTGGAGACCAGATTAAATGTATGTACAAGCATTGTCGCTAGGTATCGTGTTGACGTTGGTGCTGGCAGATCAACTGGATTCCCGTAAGTAATTCGCCACATCTGAGCAACAATTGACCACACGCACTCCGGATAGTTATCGTTCGCCCTTTCCGCATCTATCGTCCTCCTGGTACTGGCAATTTGGATGACGCACCCCGACTCTGAGCACACACCTAAACCAAGTGCGGTAAATAGTGGAGGCGTCTTGGAACTCATATGGCTGGCGAGCCGCATGCCAGCCATGCGAGACGCCATTGGACGAGTGGATAGTCCGAATATCGACGATTTGCGCGCAGCTGGGAGGTTTGATGTCCTACTAGCAAACGTGGGCGAAGAAGACTTGGCAGCCAAACATACCGATGATTGTGAATCTCAAGGTGCTACAATACTTTTCCGCTTTTTGTGCCGCCTGGATGTTGAACTGCGTGCCAAATTCCACAGGACCCCAGGGTGTGGTCAGCCCTCGGTACACCTCCATTCCCATCGAAGACCCAACTGCCCTGCCTGAGACAAACGTGGACCAGTTTTTAGATGATGGTATGTCCCTTTTTATTTTTGTTACAGAGCTATGTCCTCTGGATATGACTGGACGCTTACAGGAGAAGTTACCTTGGATTCCGTTAAGCTTAACATAAACAGGCTGCGTTCCGAGGCGCGTCCATTTATCTGTGGACCAATGGTCATTCTGACTGCGGCAATAGATTGAACCCTTCGCTCTAAAATTTCAAGAACTCGTGCGTCTCTCTTATCGCCATGTTGATTGCATACTGAAATCCACGTACATCATTGCAGAACCGTCTTGAAGCACTGCAGGCCAGACTCACCAAAGCTAGCTATCAACGAAGCTGGAATGACGGCTCTTAGGGTGGCCATGGGGTGAGGTCACGGTTATCCTGATCAATGAGCGCTCCGAAAACTCATCCTCCTACAGGCAGTCGATATTGTCGAGTAATCCGAAACCTAAGGCTGCCAGGGGTATATCGTGCGGGGCGACGATGAGCACTTCAAAATGAGACCGTTGACATACCCTCCCTGCGATAGTGAGCCCTAGGTTAGTCCAGTGATTGCATCCAGTTCCTGTATTACTACGTATATCTCTGCTACACTCTTCCCTATCTCAGAAAGAACTCTCGAAGTGGGCGTTCTCGAGATGGCGCCTACTTCCACAATCGCGACCTTTTCATCCTTTCATGTGAGTGGCATAGTTCCTGTTGTTACGCGTGCATGGCAAGTACAATTGTGGAGAAACACCCATAACGCAGCCTATCAGCAAAAGATATGGTACATCTCCGGGTGCACCTCGAAAGCTAAAGCAGTAGACGGAACCCCTGGGCCTCAAAATCTCGGAACCTGAATCCTCCCGCCACACCCATGATACCAGTCGGGTCAACCGTTGCCTGGAGGATCTCCAGCGTTGGGATGTTCGTCTCGTATATATACACGCCAAAGGCGTGTCGCAGAGAGCATGGTTTCCGCACACCGCCGCGTCGGTGATATCCTGCCCTTCGGCGATGGCGACACTCAGGTACGCAGCGCTTGTTCTGACGATGCCTGTAAGATGGTGTCGGATGTCGCGAGCCCCCACGCGGCATTCAAATCCCTGCCTGTCAGTATTCCAACGCAGCAATTCCCGCAGTAAGCCGCGCGTGGAGGTGTGTGTGGGTTAATCTGGTATCAGAGAAGTCATTCGTCATCGCTATTGTCTCGGCTGACTGCCACCCGTGTCTCGCTGTTTTCCCAAAAGCCCGCGTCAATATGTCCCTAGCGGGATCAAAATGCCCTTGGTCGCTAGCGAGAGCTGCTTACCACACCACTCGGCAAGTATTATGAACGTCGTTCCCCTCCGATGCAAGGGTGAAGGCCTCCTCTAAAAGCTTGCGTGCTTCCATATAGTTCCCGTCTCGCGCTTCGGCTCTCGCCACGTGAGGCGTTCATGCGAGTGCACACATATGCATTCCGGTTGGTCTCACACCTCCAAGTCGCATCGCTCAGTGCCGCCGCAAAAGCCTGTATATCCGGTCCGCCCAAATCAATATGCATGAGGCATTCGGGAACAGACTGAGATAAAGTCTCCCTTTTTGTCCCTCCATCGATAAACACCGCGCCATCGCCTCGACCTCAACATATCTTGACGCACGTCCTGGTCATGGGCATCCCATGCAACGGTAAGCCTCGTGGTTGCATGAAAATATGAAGGCCAATACGCGCACTTCGATCATTTCGCCTCGAACGACAACAGGAGCCGTACCCTGGGGGGAATCCGTCGAAGATATAATGCTTGCCATCGACGCTGAGTACTGATGTGGCGTGCGCGAGGAGCAGCATGGCTTATGCGGGGTTGCCGTGGTTGTCCGTTGACGCGCCATATATTAGAGGACTTTGAGGTCCTGTGGGCGTTGGAGAGAGACGCCGGTATGGCTGGAGGAAGACGAGGGACGAGGTTTGTGTGGACGGCACTGGCGACGGGAATGAGACTTCGTTATTCGAGCGTGCACCACAGCCCAAGTCACTGGAACACAGCCGTGGCCTCGAAACCCACGAAGGCTGTAGCGAGCAGAAAGGCCCTAGACCAACAGAGAAGCAAGCCCTCGGCGGAAGTAACACGTTCAAAGGACGTCCTCGCTCTCCCAAGTCACTTTCCCTGCGCTAAGGTGATGCTCGAATACGGGGAATCCACGACGAAAGGAGCAAGCTGTCGTTATATGAAAAGGTGGTTGGGACACGAGGCGGTGGGACCACCATCGGCGTGGTGTAGCGGTCCATGAACCGACGTGTTGATCGATAATATCTATGCCTGCATGGATGCACCCTTGGCAGGACTTTTTTGGTGTTCCCACGGTCTAAGAGATCCATTCTTTGGTGATGGGAAATTGGTCTGTGAGATGTCCCTCCCCCGAGCCATCTCGTATTGTCACCGACAGAGTACTCGGCGTTTTGTAACAAGTTCTGCGTGAGGGTCCGCACCACACCTTTCAGTCAGCACATAACGCAAACAGCGTAGCACCGAGATGTACAAATGCCTGCATATTGCGACTCATCCGATCGCCGGCCGACGTTGCGTCGCTTGTGTCGGCCAATGTCGTGTTCTACGTGCCGGCCAGGGCCACAAGAAATCTACTAGACCACTATAG
>MU266768.1:2411-15896 GCA_021014945.1 Leucogyrophana mollusca | reverse complement strand
ATTATCATCATTAATTCCCCCGCGATTGCAATCCCACACTCTTGTCAACGTTCTTTCCGTCCGATTTCAGTGTTTCCCGCTCCGGCGGTTTTCCACTTTTTTTGAACGTTCCACAAGCGTGGAACCCTCCTACCGATACTGTTTACTGTTACTGCCGTCTACCACCGTTATCACCGTTATTGCACCGCGTCCCCACGCGGTTTCCATTACTGCCAAACTGTCACGTCCTTGTTCATATCCGTCTATCCCGATACCCCTCGTAACTAGACATCGATCACGGATTAACGATAATATCCTTCTTTCGAACCTTTCTGCCATCGAAGGATCAAATCAACCTTTGACGTCTGTTACTTCCCCCGCGCTCACTGTTACTCGCCCACCTCTTCGCCCGCTTTCACCTGACACATCCTCCTCTGATTCATCGTTATATTCTATCATTCCACCTTCGATGTCCACGCCCTCATACAGCAAAAACGCGACCGTAGAACACCATGATCCATCAAAACCTCCGGTACTCACTGTTGGCATTTTAACCCCCGAAGTCGTACGCACGTTCGAACTTTCGTGCCGACAGTTTTTTCAGCAGAAGAGTATCCCGGACGACGAACAGGTGCAACGCATTGCTTGGGGAATGCGGGACATTCGACTGCAAGACTGGTACCTCAATGATAAAGACGAAATAGATGGGTACTCCTTCCCTCAATTCATGACGCAACTCCGCCTCCACTGGCTCGAAGCAGATTGGCAAAGTAAGATTCGTATGAAGGTTTTAGGCTCCCGTCAAGGCAACCGCCCCTTTTACGAATGGGCCATCGATTTACAAAGCAGCAATGCTATCCTCCGTGACGACCCTGCCTACTTATCGCTCGACCAACTACGCTTCCAAATGGAAGCTAACATGCACCCGAATCTTCAAATTGAATGCGAACACGAAAAGGCGTCAACGGAGAAGGTTTTCAGCAAATGGGTGGCACTAGTGAAACGTCTCGACGAGAAACGCCTGGCGAGGCTTTTGGAACAACAACAGACGATCGAGGCTTACGTGCGATCCAAGGACAACAAAAAGGTCCCTTATGTACGACCTGCGCTTGCACCATCCTCTTCGTCCACTGCTCCTCCCTCAAACTTCAAGCGTCTACCCTCTCTAACGGTCACCGAACGACAACTCCTCCGTGATCACGCCGGCTGTTTTAAATGCCGAAAGTTCTACTCGAAACACCAATCCTCATCCTGCCCAGTTGGTTTTCCTTCTGCAGAAAACTATAAGACTCTCACGGAAAGGGACGCACTCGCTGCAAAGACCATGACTACCCGTTCGACTATCGCAGCCGTAACCGTCGAAGAAGTTGCAGCCGTTGTAATGCCCTCGGCGGTTTTGGGTAGCGGGTCAGATTCTGACGAGTACGTCGCCCCTTTCTTCGCGCCCCACCTCGAATGGGAATGTCACCTTCTGGGCCCGAATGTCTCCACTCCTTTGCGTGTGAAAGCACTCATTGACGACGGCTCACATGCAGTTCTGATTGACAATTCTCTCGTCTCCAAGCTCGGCCTTCGTCGTCGTCGGCTCCCTAAACCCGCATCTGTCTCCGTCGCCCTAGGAGGAAAGAAGTCGTCTTTCGAGCTGAAGGAATACGTTAAAATCTCCTGTATTTCCCCTGATTCTGTCTGGTCCTCCCGTGTTGTACGCACTCTCATCGCGCCCAAGCTTTGTACCCCTCTACTATTGGGAATTCCTTTCCTCTCGCATAACAAAATTGTCATTGATCACGAAACTCGGCGCTGCATCGCAAAAGACTCCGGTTACGATCTGTTGAACCCAGCTGAACATCTTCCCCCTCCTATTCATCGTCCAAACGCCGATCTCCTACAAATCCTGGGATATAAAAGACAGGTTGTTAAAGAGTTGAATCACATGTTACCGAGTCTGAAGACAATCGTCGAAGAGTCGTGCGAGAAGGTGGACGGTCTCAACGTCATCGCGGCTATCCGCGACCGCATCCAGTTGCTAGCCGCACAGGAATACCTTTCTCGTTTAGATCTTGAGGCTAAGTCGAAGTTTGCTGATTGTTTTCCGTCAGATATCCCTCACATACGCGACCTTCCCGACGACATTTTGTACCGTGTACGCGTCACCGATGCGAATAAGGTTATTCAATCTCGCTCTTACGGCTGCCCGAGGAAGTATCGAGACGCGTGGCACAACCTCCTCCAGCAACACCTCGACGCTGGTCGACTACGCCCCTCCTCCAGCCCTCATTCCTCTCCTGCATTTATCATACCAAAATCTGATCCTACGGTACCCCCGCGCTGGGTTAACGATTTTTGGCAATTGAACTCCATCACCGTCCCTGATAACCATCCTTTACCGCGCATCGACGATATCCTTCATGATTGCGCCAAAGGTAAATTCTTCGGTAAACTAGATATGACTAATGCCTTCTTTCAGACTCGCGTTCACCCAGACGACATCCCCTACCTAGCTGTCTGGACGCCTTTCGGACTTTATGAATGGCTCGTAATGCCGCAGGGTGTGCGTAACGCCCCTGCGGTACACCAACGTCGCATGATCGCGGCGCTCCGTCCCTTCATTGGTAAAATCTGTCATGTTTACCTCGACGACATCATAATATGGTCTCAAACGTTGGAGGAACACCAACGCAACGTTGAAACTATTTTGCTTGCTCTTCGCGAGGCGCACCTCTACTGCTCATTGAAGAAGACTTCGCTTTTCAACACCGAAATCGACTTCCTTGGACATCACATTTCTGCGCTCGGGATCGAGGCCGACAGCAAAAAGATCGCGCGTATACTTGACTGGCCGGTTCCCCAATTGGCGAATGACGTGCGCGCCTTTCTTGGGCTCGTCAGATACATTGCGAAACACCTACCCGATCTTGCTAAGCACACAATCGTACTCACTGCTCTCACAACAAAATCCGCTGACGTTCTTTTCCCTCCATGGACAGATGTCGAGCAAACCACCTTTGAAGCTATCAAAGCGCTCGTCGTTAGTCCCCTATGCCTCACTGTTATCGATCACGACAATCCAGGTGACAACTGCATTTTCGTCACCTGCGACGCTTCCGACAAGCGCCTCGGCGCCGTCCTGTCATTTGGTCCTACTTGGGAAAGCGCGCGACCTGTTGCGTTCGACTCAACGCAACTCCGCGACGCCGAACTTAGGTACCCCGTCCACGAAAAGGAATTGTTGGCCATTATTCGCGCCCTAAAGACCTGGCGCACAGACCTTCTTGGCGCCAAATTCACGGTTCTCACTGATCATCGCACCCTCGAGAATTTCGCAACACAACGCGACCTCTCACGTCGTCAAGCACGCTGGATGGAGCTTATGTCTCAGTATGATTTCGAAATTAAGTATATAAAAGGGGAAGACAATTGCGTCGCAGACGCACTTTCCCGCTTACCCTCCCCTGCTACTGTCGCTGACTCACCACCGATCGCGAGTGTACTCTCCATTTCCAACGACCCTTCTCTTTTACAGGAAATCATTGATGGCTACGCCTCCGACCCGTTTTGCTGCAAGCTCAAGGCTCTTCCGACCTCTGTACCAGGTCTCACCCAGCGGGATGGTTTGTTCTTTATAGCTGACCGCCTTGTCCTCCCTAGAACGACATCCCTTCGCGAGAAATTCTTCCACTTGGCACACGACGCACTTGGCCATTTCGGTTCAGACAAATCTTATGCGGCGCTCCGGCACTCTTATTATTGGCCAAACATGCGCTCGGACTTACTGAACGCGTACATTCCATCTTGTCCCGACTGCCAGCGTAACAAGAGTCTCACCTCGAAGGTAGCCGGACCTTTACACCCCCTGCCCGTTCCTGACGCTCGAGGCGACTCGGTCGCGATCGACTTCATTGGACCGCTCCCACCTGATGATGGTTATGATATGATTGTAACGATGACTGACCGCTTGAATTCAGATATACGGATAATCCCCTGCAAATCCAACATCTCCGCGGAACAATTTGGGTCCCTTTTCTTCGACCACTGGTACTGTGAAAATGGTTTACCCCTCGATATCGTGTCCGACCGCGACAAACTTTTCGTTTCGCGGTTCTGGAAGGCCCTCCACCGCCTGACTGGCGTCAAGGTCAAGATGTCGTCCGCTTACCACCCGGAGACCGACGGCGCAAGCGAACGCTCAAACAAGACCATTAACCAAGCCCTGCGGTATCACGTGGAACGTAATCAACGCGGCTGGGTGCGCGCCTTACCGCGCGTACGATTTGATATTATGAACACGGTGAACGCAAGCACCGGTTTCTCCCCCTTCCAACTGCACTTAGGCCGTTCACCGCGTCTTATCCCTCCTCTTCTACCATCCGTTCCTTCTAGTCCACCTTGTGTCGAATCTGACGCTGCCCGCGCGCTGATTTCGCGTTTGCAGATCGACGTCATGGATGCCCATGACTCATTGCTTGCGGCCAAGACCTCCCAGGCTTTCCAAGCTAACAAAAAACGTTGCGAAGACCCCCCCATCCTTGTAGGCGACATGGTTATGTTAGCGACCAAACACCGCCGTCGAGCTTACATGCAAAATGGGGACGGTCGCGTAGCTAAGTTTATGCCCCGGTATGACGGACCATATTGCGTGATTGATACACACACAGATACATCGACTTATACTCTCGACATGCCCAATTCACCGAACATCTACCCCGTTTTCCACGTCTCTCAGTTGCGCCCTCACCATGCTAACGACTCATCGCTTTTCCCCTCCCGCGACTTCCCGCGCCCTGGGCCCATCGTCACCCCCTCTGGTGAAGAAGGTTGGCTGATCGAGAAGATAGTTGACGAAAGGCGGCGTGGTCGTGGTTGGCAGTATCTCGTTCGTTGGTCTGGGTACGGTGCCGATGAAGACGAATGGCTGCCGCGCAGGGACCTAGAAGATTGCGCTGCACTCGACGCTTGGCTCGCCGAATCCCCCCGACGTTTTGCTTCGGAGGCTGGGAGGGTGTAAGCGTGCCACTTACGCATCACATATATTCCGACGTCATCACACCCACCTCGTCATCTCGACGTCGTCGTATCGACGTCATCCCGCCTCTCATTGGTCCCCAACATCTGTTGTTTCCTGTTTGATAGCACTCTCGTCGACCTATAAGTACGGGACACTCATTCATGTATTATCATCATTAATTCCCCCGCGATTGCAATCCCACACTCTTGTCAACGTTCTTTCCGTCCGATTTCAGTGTTTCCCGCTCCGGCGGTTTTCCAATAGCACATTGTTCCAACATCAGCAAACTAGCCATTTTGGCACAGCCATTTTCCAGCCACACAATGCCTACAGGAATTCTACAGAGCGCGACAGACTACTGACAGACTTACAGATTCCCAGACAGACGGACTTACATATATACAGACAAATACAGTTTACCAGTCAAACAGTGTCAGTGAATCAAACAAAATTTCCGAGCCGCGCAAAGAGTTTGCGTGAGCGTCCAAAACATATGAGCAGCTGAATTCGATGACAACGGCACAGAACAACAGTTATGTAGGCATACACATGAACATGAGACATAGATAGCTCCGCTTCGCCTAATCCAGCCGGACAGTGAAGAAACCTTGCGTTCACGCGGGTTGGTTAATTGGTTGTGACGTGAGCGAAGGGAAACTCACATGGATGCATTCGAGAGGATGCAGGGAGTCGGGGCGCAACAGATGCCGCCGAGCACACAAAGCCGCATCTCCTCGCCACTGCACGTACACGGCCCACTTCTAGCTCTGCGCTAGTCAACTTCCTCTTCGCCTTCTCCAGCTGAAAATGGCTGTACCGTGCGCGCATCATATTTCGAACGTGTATTCCATCAGCTAAGTCCTTTTCCGCGCGACTTATATTGAGGTCGGCTCTGGCGATGCTCAGAAGGCATTCTGCTTCGTCGGCGCTGTCGGGAAGAAGGCGATTGTTGGGGGCATCAGAATTGGCGATAGAGTGGTGTGAACTAGTCATCTGAAAGACGTCGATATCAGCTGGTATCGTCATAAAGTGGGAGTGTCGACTTACTGAGTCAACTTCCAAATCACTCAGTGGATCATCTACTGTAGATTGAGGAGATGAAGCCTCGGATTCAATATCCCACAAGGGCGACAAAGGAGGGGAGGATGACAAAGAAGTTAGAGTGCGAGGTGGAGTGCGGGATGGAGTGCGAGACGGAGCGTGGGATGGGGTGCGAGACGGAGCGCGGGATGGAGCGCGAGCCCGAGGGGACGGAGTATAATGTTGGTCCAAAAGATACGGATGATTGAAGTGTGGAGGCGCAGTAGATCCTCGCCGACAAGACCTTGGACTGAGCGGCATGGTGAGTTTGTTCAAAGACTTGTTCGGCAGTTACCGGACTGGCTTGAGCCAGCCCGGTAAGTGCCGAACAAGCCTTTGGGTTGAATTAGTAGATGGCTCGCACACAGCTCAAGGGTGGCACTGTGCGCTGCCCATCTTGTGGTCGGCGTTTCCTGAACGCAACTCGTGTGGCACAGCACATGAATCAGCCGACATCCGCTTGCATGGCTTGGCAGTTCAATAACACACGCACCTCCAGAACTTCCAGGATGACTCAGCCCCGACGTCCCGCACCCGCGCCCCCCCAAGAAGATCTGCGCTCGGATAACGATGTGGACGCACCTGTCTTTGAGTTCAAAGCGGACGAGATGGATCCAGGTGGTCATGACGGGGATATGGATAAGGGTGCTGGTGAGTCACAGCGCGAGGTCGGTCATGGTGAAGAGATTGAGTGGTTCGAAGGGGTAGGAAAGACATTTGGAGTGGGGGAGACGTTCATGGACAGCTTTGATGGCGATCTTCACGCCGGCGAGCGAGGTGACAACCTGTTTTACCCGTTTGCGTCAGGAGATGAATGGGAAAAGGCGGCGTGGTTGGTGCGTTCAGGGCTCAGCATGTCGAAAATTGATGAATATCTATCCTTGCGCATGGTAAGTACTATGACCTGTTCAACCGTCCTTCTGACCATTCCTGTTTGCAGACCAAGACAAATCCCCTGTCATTTCGCACCGCGAAAGAACTGCGCAGCCGCATAGAGATACTCCCTGCCGGACCCAGGTGGAAATTCCAAGATCTCACCTCTGAATATCCGACGAAACGTCCGCTATGCATCTTCTACCGTGACCCCATCGAATGCTTACAAGCGATCCTCAGCCATCCTCCATTCGCCAAACACATAGGATTTGTGCCTCGCAAGGTGTTTGGTTGTGCCGCACGTCTATCGCGAGTATACAGTTCGTGGTTGTCTGGTGACCGCGCTTGGGATCTGCAGGTAAGGTAGTTTTCTCACTTTGATTTTCTGCTCGCCGGGACTGACGTTGACTCTAGAAATCGCTCCCACCCGAGGCCTCGCTCTTAGGCATCATCCTATCTTCCGACAAGACCCAGATCACCAATATGACGGGCGATCGCGCAGCGCATCCCCTCCTCCTCAGCCTTGCAAACCTTGACGGCGATATTCGAAATAAAACATCCGCAAACGCGTACTTACTCATCGCTCTCCTTCCTGTAGCAAAATTTACGCACAAGAACACGCGGATCCAAGGCGTTCTTCGAGATCGTCTCCTCCACCAAAGTCTCGATCTCGTCCTCGAGCCGCTCAAAATCGCTGCGAAGATTGGTATCATGCTGAACGACCCCGCCGGACAACTACGATACTTTTTTACTCCCCTTGTCGCGTACATCGCGGACACCCCAGAACAGCTCGCTATAGCTGCCGTCGCTGGTCTTACATCACCTGTCACGATGGCCATGTACAAGGACTTTGGGGACTCACATCGCCACGAACTTCGTACAGGCGCATCAACTCTTGCGAAGATCGCACAGGTCGCGCGTTACACATCTCCCGCTGACCTCGAACTCTTCTTTGAATCGTGCAAAGCGCCACGCCTAAACGGTGTTTTTGCGCCTTTTTGGCGGGATTGGACCAACGCTGATCCATGTCTATTCCTCCTACCCGAGCTGCTCCACCATCTTCATAAGTTCTTTTGGGACCACGAGCGTCGCTGGTGTATCACCGTCGTCGGCGCCACCGAACTCGACTATCGGTTTTCCCTGCTACAAACCTGTTCAGGATATCGTGGATTTGGGGAGGGAATCTCGAACATTAAGAAAGCGACCGGGCGGGACCATCGTCATGCGCAACGGTATTTAATTGGCATTATTGCCGGTGCCGTTCCCACCACATTCCTTACCGCTCTCAGCGCCTTGATGGATTTCCGCTATCTTGCACAGGCGCCTCGGTACACCGAGGCCGACGTTCAGTGTGTCGACCGCGCTCTCTCGCAGTTCCACGCTCACAAACATGCCATTATTGGTGCTCAGGCTCGCGCGGGAAAAAAAGGGGCCATTGAGAACTGGCATATTCCGAAGCTTGAATTGCTTCAGGGGGTGGTGCCCGCTATTCGTTCACACGGGGCGCTGACTTACTGGTCTGCCGACGTCACAGAGCACGCTCACATCACTGTCGTCAAGGATCCTGCACGTTCCGGTAACAACCATGACTCCAGCCCACAAATTTGCCGGTACCTCGATCGTCAAGACAAATGTAATCGTTTTGACATTGCAACACGCGTTCGCGAGAAAGAGGAAGAACTATCATACGATGACGAGAGCGATGAGGTTGATGAGGTTGAAGGTGGGGATCGGAAGCCTTTGAACTACTTCGACCGTGCTCGTGCCCTGATGCGTGGCGAACATCCCGATGCTCCCCAGCCGTTCAGAACTTTGGCAACTCCCATTACAGCGCTTCATCTCACCTACAGTCCGACACTCACGAACATGACGGTGAACAAGACAGCGGATACCTTTGGCCTTCGTGACTTGCGTCCCGCTCTCGCGGATTATCTCAGTCGCGTTCAAGACGGCGTCACCTATCACGGCATTGGAGGCAGGCGCAAAGCTCACGCTGGATGTCATCTGCCCTTCGAGCGCATTCAGGTGTGGTGCAAGTTGCGCCTGCAGCTTCATTCGTTTCATTATCCTGATCTCGTTGAACCATCGCAAGCGGTCAATGCCTTTCCCCCTTCAAGAGTCTGGCCGTATGGTAAGTATGATAGTGTAATCATCAATGTTAACCCTGAATTCAATTGGCCGGATAGTGGGCTGGAAGGTGCGTTTCCATCCCCTGCTGCTCGTCGTCACCTGATGTCCCCTCCAGGACACCTTGTTGCTCATTTACGAGTGATATTTCGGCCTATCACGTCTCTTCGTCATTCAGACACGTATCTCGCCTACGTCGAACGCTTGAACGTCGCCTCCGTTGACCCTGCCACGCGTATGCACATTCTCAAGCGTGCACTTCGTTCAAACGGTGAACGCACCGGCGAAGTGATCCCGCTAACACAGATCCGATCCCCCGCGCATCTCATCCCGCGTTTTGGCCGAGCGGCCAACTCTCACATGACTCTGCAGACAAGTGAAGAGTATTCGACGGAGTTTTTCCTCAACCGATACTGGGACAAGGAGATATTCCACGCATTGTATAAACCCGCTTAATCTAGACATGCTTCGGATGCGAAACCAGCGACGAAGGCTTGGAACAACAAAATGGATGTTTCAGACCAGCAGCGCAGCAAGTGTGTCCGCATCGCTGCGCGTCATTCCCACCAAATACAACATCATCATACGTCTTTGGACCCATGCATTCCACAAACTTCTGGGAGCCCCCGGCGAGTCCCCCCCCCTTTCTCCGCTCGCAGTGCCCGCATTGCTGCGCGTCATTCCCACCAAATACAACATCATCATACGTCTTTGGACCCATGCATTCCACAAACTTCTGGGAGCCCCCGGCGCCTTCTCCGCTCGCAGTGCCCGCATCGCTGCGTGTCATTCCCACCAAATACAACATCGTCATACGTCTTTGGACCCATGCGCTCCGTGAACTTCTGGGAACTCTCAGGCGAGCCCCCTTTTCTTCTTTGCTCACACTCGAACATCTCCAGGATTTTATATACTTTGCGTACACGTTCTACACGGGCTTACTCAAAGAGCTGAGTCTTCGGTCATTCAGGGCTTGGTGGTTGATCTCGCGCGGTGTCGAATGGCCGTAGCCGCCACGGTTATAAGTAGCCAAGTTCAGGTACTGCTCTCGCCGCTGATGCAGTATTACAGGCCGCGGTCAACTCTGTCGAAGGCGAGGGCCTTGAGCTCATAAGGCTTGCTGGTACTGACACAGAATGGCGATGGACAAGTAGTCGCTTGTATTATAGAGATACAGTGTGTTTTCTGACCAGAGTGAATGAACGAAGCTTTACGTCATACTAAGTTGGATTGTACACGCGGCTACTCTCCGCACTTTGTTGGAACAATAACCTGTCAACTGTCAACTCGATTTGACACTCACCATGGCGCCCCAGATTGTCCACCGTTTCAAAACACTCGATACACCCATCCGTGCCAAGATGTCGTCGATCCCAGACTTTGGGCAAAAATTTGGGGTCGTCGACCTGAATGCCACGCACGCAGAGGAGATGGCGGACGCCGTTCTTGATGAAGGCAAGATAAAATTGGCGACCGACTTCCATATCGTACAGTACTGGTTTCCGGATGAGGAGCTCCCTGTTAACATTGTGTCCCGCCTCCTCCCGCTTTTGAAAGACGCGAATGGCGCACCTATCTATGACCTACAGGCCAAGTGCTGGTCCTCGGTTTATCTCCCGCCGATGCTGCATGATGACAAACGCGATCAGAAGTTGAAGAAGGAGAAGAGATCTGCGAAGAAAGTGGGGAGTTCGATGGAGACAATTTATACCGGTGTCGGTGATCAAGCGCACGGGCACGGAGGGATAATAGAGTCAGAAGACCTCGTAAACGAAGAAACTCACCTCGCCAAGTTTCTAAACATACTTCTCGAAGCGCTTCCAAAGGCGATCGCACAATGCCTGGGTCTGGCAGAAGGGGATCCGATTCCGAGATCGAAAAACCTCTGGGGGATTGTGGAGGATACGGTGGCAGAAGAGGGAGGGACGAGAAAGCAGAGGAGGCAGAGGAAGAAAGCGAAGAAAAAGCAGGGTTTTGGGGAACTGGAGTTAGGGCTGGACGGAGAGAAAGATGATGGTTTGGACGAGAAGGGGTCGTTTCAAGTTCATCCCTGTCGGTGGTCCGGCTATCATTCGACTCACGCGCCGAGTGGCACGCAGCTCGCGGTCAAACCAGACTTAGTATTAGCTAGCGCGGAAAAATCCACCTCCTCCGCAGAGCCGGCAGCCTGGAATGACGTGCAGATGGTGTGTGAGCTGTCGAGGATGGGGTGGCGGATCGCTCTGGAACGCACGCTCTACGCAAAATCGTACGCCATGTTCAAGGTGCAGAAGAACCGGCGATTCGTCTACGCGCTCTCCCTATGCGCATACCTCCTCCGCGTCAGTATGTTTGACCGCTCTGGCGCAGTACATACGCGGGGATACGACATCCACAAAGACCCTCTTGTGCTCGTACGTGTCCTCGTCGCGTTTCTTTACCTCCCCTCCTATCTCCTCGGCTATGATCCAACCGTCGAACTCGTCAGTATCCCCCGCGAGCTTGCGGATTTCGTTCCTACGGTCCGTGTCGGCAAACATACGTACTCCGTTCGGTTGAAGTGCTTTTCGAGCGATGTTGTTCGTGGGCGAGCAACAACGTGCTGGCGCGTCAATCGGATTCAGGCTGTGAAAACAAAAGCCCGTCAATACGTGATCAAGGATTGCTGGACAAATATTGACCGGGAACTCAGAGAGGAGAGGATACTGAAGCGACTTGCAGGCATCAAGGGCGTACCGAAGCTCATAAAAGCCTGGACGGTAAAGATCAGTGGCCACAAACAAAGCCCCCGCGATCTGACGTCCAACCGCCGACCTGAAGAATTCCTGAAACTCTTTTCCCATCAAGTCCACGTCGAAACGCGTGCGCATCGCCGACTCTTACTTCAGCCGTACGCTCGGCCCTTAACCATGTTCTCGTCCAGACGAGAACTCCTCAGCTGCCTTGTCGACATTATTGACGGTAAGTCTCCCATACCTTACACGGATAATGGTCTAACGTATATATATTATCCAGCTCATCTGCACGTCGTAAAGCGTGGCGTGCTTCATCGCGACATCAGCCTTAATAATGTGATGATTTACTTGGAGTGCACTGCAGCTGGAGCCACAATGCGGGGCCTACTCGTCGATTTCGATTACGCTACTCTGATGAACCGGCCGGGTCGCACGATCTCTCCTGGTGATCGAACTGTAAGTCATGTTTAACTCAAAATTTCACGGCTAATTTCTTATTTCTTGAACAGGGTACTATCCCCTTCATTGCGATTGGAATTCTGATGCAGTTTACCAATAACGCCGTGGCTCAAATCCACACCGTCGCTCACGATCTCGAGTCAATTGTCTACGTCATCATTTACATCCTCGTATTGTACAATGGACCTCATGATCAGCTTCGAACTGACAAGGAATTCCGGGATACCCCCCTCCTCGTTTGGGTGAACGGGGACTGGAACAGCCGCGCTTCGTCAAAGCGGAGTCAGATGGCAGCGCCGTCAATGCTTCTCCAGGCTATCTCGCCATACTTCAACCCTTTCCAGCGATTGGCCTGGAAGCTGTGCAAGCTCGTCAGAGCTGAAGCCGATCATCTTGCCCGCGAGGATGAGAAACGCCTTTTCGGATTCAACTCTGACAGTGACGGGGACGGCTCCGGCAACTCACTTCCACAGCTCAGCGACCATGCAGATTCAGAGGAGCCCGACGTTGCCCAGACCGAATCACGATCCCTTCCATCCCACGTCCCTTCAGCGATATTGTCCAATGCCAGCATCTCGACTCAGAAAGACCCCTACTCCCCTGAAAAGATTACGTTCCATGAAGCCGACCTGACGCCGTATGTGCGGACGCCCCTTCACCACAATGCACTTCGGAAATTACTGGTACATACTTTGGAGGCTATACCCCCAGCCGATGAGATTGAACAGCCCACGCCCCTCGAAAAGAAGCGACCTGGGTCGCCATCTTTCGCTACCGAGGAACCCAAACCCAAGCGGCTCAGGGAGGTTGAGTAATTGCACCCAGCTTCCAGAGAACTCGCTCCAATTTTTGCCCATATCTTACAACGTTGACGTGATCTTATGTATGACACGAGCCGGATCTTTGCACCGTACATTGTAGGCCGTGGCCGTTTTAACAGGTCTGTGAGTATTATTATCGCGTGCGACAAAAGATGCAGTACGCAGGAGGCCACAAGACGTATTTTTCGTTATCAATGTTGTATTTAAGTCGATCCGGACCGGTGGAGCTTATGAATGGGTTTGTGACTCTCGGGTGAACGTCAAGGCTCTTTTATCTCTTGCCACCGTCTACCTGTCTTATGATGCTGAGCAGCCCTCCCTAAAAATGCTTTTGGAGAGGGCAGCTTTGCATCATTTAGACGCAAATCGACTATGTTCCGTTCAGTTGTGATTGACCCGTACGTGCGCTGCAGATAGATAGACTCAC
>MU266766.1:0-15865 GCA_021014945.1 Leucogyrophana mollusca | reverse complement strand
GGGGAGGGTCGACGAGCGCTGCAGAGCAGCCGAGGAGGATCGGTGGACCGGTCCGGGAGGTACAGAGTTCGGTATCAATCTATTTTTAGCATCAGGCACCGAGGGATCGCAAGGAGGTGGTCTCACAGACCAATTTCCCATAACAAAGAAACCCCGTCTCTTAGACCCTATATTGCCTCCGAGATGCCCTGCCTGAGGTGGACAGCAGCGGGTAACGCTCTACGCAGCTCGTTGAAAGACTTGGCAGCGACGCACAAGAAAACAGTCATGGAGCTGCGGGGCGACAACGGGGGCGATGATGATGTGCAGAAGAGGTTGAAGGACACCGAGAATCAGATTTGCGCACTTCTTGGTCAGATCCCAGCGCTTGATATACCTATTGACAAACGGATCTTGGCCTATTTTGGTTCCCGTTGAATCGGGGGGTGACACAGTGAGTCCTTCCGCTCAATATATGTTCAAGTCGCTCACGTTGCTTTTAGGTGGCTCCCCTGGCTCACAACGAGCTTCTGGGATAGAGATTCCGGTGTGCTTGCGTGCCTGCTCGGTTGTAGCCATATGTCCCAAATTATGTAGAACGGTGCCCGAGGTCATAGAACCAATTATAATTTACATCCGATAGGACAGCACTCTGGTTTGAGGGTTGCACCTCCTTAGGTTTCTCACTCTCGGGAGCCGGGTGCAGACAACCCCCCTCGTGTACATACTTAACTCGTGCAAGACTTTAGACATAAGCTAGTGGCGTGGTGGTGAACGGATAGTAGCTACGAAGATTACGATCGCCATAGTATATTTGAAGGTGGACGACGACGACGGAACAGCGTGCGATAGCTCACGCACAAGGGGATGAAAGCTGAATACGTTAACGAAGGGTGACACATGAGCAAATCAAGACGATGGGTTGGTGAGAGATTTACAGCGCAACAGGTATGAACTTGAAGATGACGATGGATTATTGAGAGGGCTTTGAAACGTCTGGCCAAACCAGGGCCGAGACTTCCTAGACGACACTGTGGTGATAGCGCTCGCGAGGGAGTGATTGGATACCGAGTGGCGGTAGTCAAGCGCCTGTTCTGTGATATGAGTCGCCGCTTAAGGGCTGCGCGACTTTTCGCGGACCCTCTGCGTTTCTGTTGAAGTTCCTTGACCTTGACGATGGAAACCCCCCACCAGCGCGTCAGGATACCATATGCCAACGTTTTTGGGAGCTTTAATCCCTTATCGACCAACTGGACCTGCAGCTGGACGTGCTTTCGAGTCGCGGTGTCGAACTTGCTGATGATGTCCCAAGCCGACCAAGTGGATTCGAAACGATCTATACGGCACCCATGCAATAGCATTGGTCCCCAGACCTCGTCCCGGAGCCATCGTCGTAGTCAAAACGACATTTTGAAGCGCATTCATACCACACAACTCTTCAAACATGTCCGGGTTCCTTAGGGGTGCTCCACGCATTCTGTTTTCCGAGATGGAATGGAAGAATAGAATACTGGAGAAGGTGATACGTTGTCTGTACCTAAAAATTTGTGTAATATATATGCAAACACTTTCTTGGGGTGGAACTCACGTCATTTCTAGCCATTTTGCAATCTCCTTGAGGATATCATAGCCTGTCCTATGGATATCGTCATATCGACAAATACGATATTACGCTGCAGCGGGAGAGTGTGAAGAGTGGACGAGTAAATGGTGATTGCGAGCCATCGTCTGGCGGAGGGTTATGTCGGAGATGAGCGGCAGGCGCAGTGGACGGGACGAAATATACCACAAGGAAGGCAGAGACAGGGACATTTGCTCTTGTAGGTCGAAAAGAGTCGTGCAAGGGGCGTGCGAGCGCATCTGTCCCACCCGACAACAGTCTTGGGATTCACCAAATCGGCCGCCCGCAGTCAGGACGCAAACTAGTTGCTCGGATCACCCGAGAAATATTGATTGTACAGCGATGCGGTGGTATGCGAAGATTCCAACCATGTGAGCGTAGATGTGGGAAGGTGAGCAGGTCGGATAATGCTCCGTGTTGTGACGTCCCCTGGGCGCTGGACTGGACAAGTGAATGTTCCAGCATGGAACAAGTTCGGTAAGTGCCCAGCGAAAAATGACTTCGCAGGAGGAACCGACGACAAGAAGGAACGGCTCACTGATGGGGTTGCTTGTCGCATTCTCGTTCTCGGAATTGATCTCGATCCTGCCTGCTCCACTTCAACGCCTATCGATAAATCCCCCGCGCTAGCGAAGTTGGGCGCGTGAGGCATTGTGGGTTTGGCAGAGCAGAAATTCTGCAATTATGTATGTCGAGAAGATGTATTGTTAGGTCGAGTGCTGAAGAGCTGTAATATCAAAGGCGCTTATCTGTTGGCCGAGAATATATTGGCAGTTGCCGCACCCAGCAAGCGCACAGATAGACAACGTGCCTACCTCGAGTCTCTGCGCCTCATAGCCCATACTCCTCCCCAAATATCGCTCCAAAATCGTCACTAACTGGCCCAGCTCTCCCATCTCCACAAGATGTCGAGCCCGGATGAGTCGAGCTCTTTGGTTGAGCGTACATCGCACGCTCTGACAAAGGTCACAACAGTTTTCAAAGGGCACACAGACTCCGTCATGTCTGTCGCTCATTTTCCCGACGGACGGCACATAGCGAGTGGGTCCTCGGACAAGACCATTCGTATCTGGAACATCGAGAGCGGAAAACAGCAAGGAGAAGCTTCGCAGCACCATTCCGCCGTCAAAGCTATAGCAATGGCTCCGGACGGCGGGAAAATCGCAGGTAGAGTAGTGGGTGGGCTGATCGTGTGGGATGTGGTAAGACAGAAGAGGTTACGGGAAGTCGAAACAGACAGTAACTCGGAACAGAGTGCATATGCGTTGATGGTAGCCTTTTCCCCAGATGGTCGTTGCATTGCTACTGCATCGTCTGCGAGCAACTCGATACAGCTGTGGGATGTGGACACAGGCAGCCCAGTCAGAGAAATAGAGCAACATGTCGATAGGGTATGGTGCTTGTCGTTCTCACCAGACGGTGCACGCATCGCCACTAGGTCAGCCGAAGGGTCTTTCCAAGTGTTGGATATCTCGACTGGCAAGACTGTCGTCGGTCCCGCATACAGCCACAACGGCGTAGTGAACTCGCTGGTGTATTCGCCGAACGGTCGTCTCCTGATCACTGCGTCAGACGATAGTACCATTCGAGCATGGAACACTGCAACGGGACGGGAGGTGGGAAGACCGATGTTGGTTCCTAGGAGCCTAATCCAGTGTATTGCAATCAGCGCGGATGGAAAGAGGATTGCGAGTGCCTCGTCTGACCCGAGAGTGCGATTGTGGAACCTGGAGACGCGACTACAAGTCGGAGATTCATTTGCTGGTCGACCCTCGGACTGGAAACACTCTGTAGCATTCTCACCAAATGGACGCTTCGTGATCAGTGGGGGGACTCAAGATGTCTATTTGTGGGACACAGTCACAGTCCTGGACAGTGCCGTAAGTGTTGCTCCCAACTCCGTATAACACCCGCGCTAACCTCCGAGTAACCTCGTTCCTTAGCCGTCTCCACCGACCACTAGCAACCGGGAATCATCCGTAGGCTTCAACTTGTGTACATGCACCTTTCTACTAACGTGCGTCTTTCGTGTTGTAGCGCTCCGATGTTCCTTCGGCACACCTCACGACGGACCCAAGCCCTCCCGTTCTCCATGAGACGCAGACCCCACTCATGGCCCACAGAGATACTTCGTCACTAAGTTCGTCTATACTCGATGTAAGCTTGCTTGCTTGTCATGACCGGGATGGGTGCCTCGGATGCTAATGTTGCGCAACGTAGCTTCCTGCAGTATTGCAGCCGATACCTGAGCGCGTAAAGGTGAGCGAGCACCGAGTCTGCACGACTGGGATTCGTTCCAATCACACAAGGTATGTTCAGATCGACATTTTGTATACATCTTAATCACACTGGGTACTCTTTGGGGACCTAATACAGAACCTACCGAGACTCAGCAAGAACCCCGGGTCGAACCCATAGACCTGAACACTCCGCCTTCCGCGAACCAATGGACTCGTATGATACGTCGGCCCTGGCGACATTTGCGGTCGCGCAAACCTCGTGTCCAAGTACAAACGGTGCACTCGCCTCCCGGGGAACATCCGACGCCCCGCGAACATCCTGATGTGAATTATTCATGCACACATCCTTACTATGAATATTGACCTGTATCCATTTGTCCCCAGCCTGGACCAGTTACCGATCCCTCAGCCATACTGACGCAGGGCGATCACACTGGAGACGAAGCCCGCATGGGAAATCCAGACGCGCAAAAACAGCGCTCGATGTCCTTCTGGAACCGTCTAGGCAACAAGAGTGCCCCCCGCGACGAATCAGTACCTCGTAGCCAGAAGAAACCAACACCTGGAGTTGTCGACGTTGCCGGTGGACGTGACAAAGTGGCAAGTCCATTCTGTCCCCCTCGTAACTCATTAACCTAAACCTCCTTCTGATAGCGATTGATAATGTCACCGGACACGGAGGTGTACGGGGTACCTCTGGAGGAGCCTGTAGAACTGCCGCCAATCGCAAATCGGCCGCCTTCATTCTTTGAGATAGAGGAAGATCCCTTGAAGGGGTGGTCGTGGTCAAGAGAGTTACGCGAGCTTATATGCTGCTATTGGTGCTTCCCGCGCAACACACGGCCTGTGTAGACTACCGTTCATTTTCCCTTGGGGGCGAAGCACAGCCCAGACTCACCCGCCATGGCAGGATCCGTCCTGAGTCTGGTCCAGCGCCCCTCGAGCTCGTCGAACGTCTTGCGGTCCGTGACGTTCACGAACCCGCCCACCAGGCTGAGCTCCCTAGCCTGCTTGACATACTCTGCGTCTCGGGCGTCGCGGGGGAGCCGCGCAAGCAGCATTCTGTGGATGAGCGTACAGAAGATGTCGCTTCTCGTACTGAGTATCCAAGCCGACATCATCCTGCTGACCATTACTGAGTTCAGAGCTGTGAGGCTACATGTTTCCGAGGCTGTCATGGGTGCCATCACGACGGAAGTCTTGAAAGCCTTATCCGCGGGGCAACTGCAACCCGTGAGCAACGATGGGATGACAGAGGCGAGGCAATATTTGATCTCGTACTGAGCGTCCGAGTCAGCTGGATCTGGTGTTGGACCGTCACCATCTCGGTCGTGTGTTCTGGGGAACCTTCCGTTGATTTCTGACCGTTGCTGCGTTCCGGACTGTGGTCAGGTTCCGGATGACGTTTGGTTGGTCGAGGCATTGAGAAGGTTACTCATTTGACGAGTATCATTAAACAAGAGAGGCTGAGGCATGGCCCCAGAGCGCCAACTGGGCTTAAAGCTTAAAGGCCGACTCCCAGCAGGGTGATGTGACACTTTGGCTGCATCCCATCAGTTGGTGAGGCTTTGATCTGCTTAGGTAATTCGAAACCACATTGGCGGCCCGATCGCAAAAGACGGGCTCGTCACTGGCGTGCCCCTATTCGAATCATGACCATGTCCAGTCTCATTCACAACATGAAGAATGCCTTTCATTCTGACTCGACCTTATTCTCCTCCACCTCCACCATCAATTCACTGAGCCATTACCATCGGTCGGGAAAGAGGTCGAGGGTGGCCGGAGGCTGCAGTCAGTGTAGGGGGAAAGTACAGATGGATGTGTTTGGACCCGCGTTTATGGCTGCCTGGGACGAGTGTGAGGACCTTATTCGCCATGTAAGCCCGCATTGTCTCATTCATCATGGCCACGCGCTTACAGTTCATACATACAGCTCGACGCATATCAAGCTGGACAGACAACTGCACCCCTCGAGAACCGCGGCAAGCAGAAAGAAAGCCTTATCCCACGGGAGGAAGATCGGGTTCCGCGAATAGATATGCTCAGCCTAGTCAATGTGCCCCTTGTTTTTTGTATTGTCTGTTATTTCTGTCTTTTCCTTGGTCTCATGACTCTTTTCGTGCTTTTTCTTGCGCTAACGAGGTACTTACTTTGTTAAGCACCTGGGTTACCGTGTAGTGTGGAGCGTTCAAATTCAGTTATCAGTTATCAGTTATCGAACACAGGCACACCAGATGGACCGCCTGATCAACTTGCTTTCCCAACAACCAGTCGGACATGAGAGGGACCGCCTGGTCAAAGCGCTCGGGAAAACACAGATCGGACATAGGGGTCTCTGATGAACATAGTTGAAAATCAACCGATCGGGCGCCAGAGGGACAACGTTTTGGTGCAGGGCTGAGGATCCTTTGGAGGGGTGGACGTGGTCAAGAGAGTTAATATGCTGCCAATGGTACTCCCCGAGCAATCAACTGCCTGTGTAGGCCATCATTCATAACGGGGGTTAATTCGAGTCGGATTAATGCGATACGAGATAAGCCAGAGCGGGTTAATCCGGAGTGGAGTGGAGCGAGTTAATTCGAGGTACAATCGCGAGTCAACTCGATGTACACGCGCGAGCTAAAACGGGCACAAAAACACACCTTCAGCTCTGTCACATTCTAGTCCCTGATCTTCATGTTCGGGGGGTCGTCCGTCCAGGAGACGTATATCCCCTTGACTGCGCGCACTAAACAAAACGGGGCGTATCAACATCGGTATCAAAAGAGGGCAGTATCAGTGTCGGTGTCGGGCGGCGTCTGTGCACCCGCCCCAGGCCTCCCGCGCCTGGGTTTTAGCCTCCAGTTCCCACCTTGCGCCTAAGTCCCAGCCCAGCTACTCCCAAAGTCCAGCCACATGCGCCTGAGTCCCCAACCCCGCGCCCAACTACACCAGTGTCGACGCACACTCCCCGAGACTCCCACCACGCACACTACCCATCGCCACCACGCACCCCCGGCACCCTTATATTCGCCTAAGCGACCCAGATTGAATTCATGGATGTAATCAATCAGCCTCTCAACACGAAGTGGCGGAGGCTCGTCTTCAACCGTACCTGCTTGACGTACTCTGCACTTTGTGTGACGCGGAGGAGCCAGGCAAGGTAGACGGCCCCGAGAGGGCGGATTTCATTGGGTAAGCTGGCCTGGCGGAGTCCTGTGTCGAGGGTGAACAGCGGGGGCGACGGGCAGGATGAAAGATACCACGAGGAAGTAGAGATGGAGGGAGGCCTACTGCTGGAGGTCAAAGAGAGTCGTGCAAGGGACGTGCAAGCGCATGCGTCCAGCCTCACCAACAGGCTCAGAATTCATCAAAGTGGCCGCCCGCAGCCAGGATGTGAGACTGATCGTGCAAACAAAGCAGCGGCGCGCGAAGATTCACATTATGTGAGAGTAGGTGTGGGGAGGCGAGCAGGTCTGCCAATGCTCCGAGTTGTGACGTCCCGAGCGCTGGACTAAACGAGTGAATGTCCCGGCATGAAAAGAGCGCGACAAGTGCCCAGCGAGAAACATGTTTGTGGTGCCGCACACGTCATCCCGGACTGCTTTCGAGTCTTCGATCGCAGACTTCGCAGGGGGGGACCCACGACGAGAAGTGACGACCCACTGATGGGGCTGCTTATCACATTCTCGTTCTCGGTTTTGATCTCAACTCGCCCAATTGTTTTCCCTGGTCCACTTCGACGCCAACAGATAAACACCAAGATTGGCCTAACAACGCACGTGCGAAACGTCGCCGATATTCGGATGTAAAAAGGCTCGGTAACTGGAAGTACATACGTTTGAGTCCATACTCGGTTGCCGAGGGGTAAGCTCAGGCAAGCAGGCCAGGTAGAGATAGTTAATGAAACCTCTACGTGCAAATAATTGTGGTACATCGGTAGAGTGGATTTGGATCTGTCGACATATGAGGTTAACATGCGTGAGGCTTTGACACGCTTTGTGAGGCCTGGCAGAGCAGAAATCCTGTAATAACGTGTATCGAGGAGATCCATTATTAGGTCGAGCGCTGAAGGGCTGTGTCAAAGACGTTAATCTGTTTGTTGGGAACGCATTACCGATGCCACGCCCATACAGCAAGGAAGCATATAGACAGCATGCTCACTTTGAGTTCCGTCCAACAAGGCCTCATAACCCATAGTCCTCCCCAAATGTCGCCCCAACACCGTCACTGACTGGCCCATCTCTCCCATCTCCGCACGATGTCGAGCCCGGCTGAGTCGAGCTCTTCGGTTGATCATATATCGCATCCTCTGACAAAGGTGACAAAGGTTTTCAAAGGGCACACCGACCTCGTCACGTCTGTCGCTTATTTTCCCGATGGACGGCACATAGCGAGTGGATCCTGGGACAAGACCATTCGTATCTGGAACGTCAAGAGCGCGCAGCAGGAGGGAGAAGCTTTGGAGCACAATTCCAGAGTCAAATCTATAGCCATAGCTCCGGGCGGCGGGAAAATCGCAGCTAGAGTGGCGTGCAGGCTGATCGTGTGGGATGTGGTAAAACGTAAAAGGGTACAAGAAGTCAAGATGGGCGGCGATTCGGAACAGGATGCACATGCGCTGATAGTAGCCTTTTCGCCGGATAGTCGTCGAATTGCTACTGCATCGTCGATGAGCGCCTTGATAGAGCTGTGGGATGCGGGCACAGGCAGCCTAGTCAGAGAACTACAGCAACATCCCTGCACGATGATACAATTGTAATCAATATTATAGCTGGCACACATTTTCGCGCCTTTGGTCCTGGTCGCTTGTCCTATCAAAGTAGTTATTCCCCCAGATCCGTGCATGAGGGTGCCATTTGAGAAACAGTTCCGGAGAGGAACCACTTACCTTGCGTATGCTGAGAATATGAATTGTTGGCATTGGAACTGGAGGTACATAACATCGCTTAAGAGCATATGTTTACAACAAGCTCACCTTTAAGTCTCCGACCTCTGCGTAACTCACACCCCGTCTCTAGCTTCGCCCCGAATCCTTCCTGAGCAACCCCGCATCTGTGGCTCCCATATCTGGGCCATCTCCTCAGGACACTCCTTAGGCTTCCATCCAGCTTCCCAGCCCCTCATGAAGATTTTTAGAGGGCACAGCAGTATTGTCAGATCTGTTGCATACTTTCCCGAATCCCGATAGACAGCGGATCGCTAGCATGCCCAACGACGGGACTGTTCGTATGTGGAGCGGGCTGGAGGGGGGAGAGTGCATGGTCCATGATTCGGAGCCTGTTGCATTTGCCGATACCTCCGGGCGGCGGTGATTCGCAAGTAGAGACAAGAGCAGGTTGGCAACGTATGATGAAGAACAAGAACGGCAAGTGTTGGTCTTATAAGTTATCGCAGGTGTTCTCAGAGATGCTCCACGTGATCGCGTCACAGCTTGTTTAGGGTAGGCGAAGGTTCGAATTCAATGACATAATGCATCCACACGATGTCTCCTCAGGTTTTCAGTAACCAGCTCCGTTTGAATGCGAGCACTTCCGTCGGATGCGCGGTTTCCTTGTCCAGGACAAGGAGCCATGGGCCAAAGCCAGTGAAGACTTTTCAATCTGGTTGGCCGCCATCTGTGGCTCGCGGCGTCGGGATAGTGTCGAACGGTCATAGTAGGTGGCCGACACTGGCGATGCTCGGACGTGCCTTCGATGTGCCGGCCAAAGTAAACCCTCCCAGGGTCCATGCAAACATGGAGGCGCGTATTGTCTTTTGAAATCGTGGCCACTGTGGCCCCAACTTTGACCGTCTCACAGAGACGCTGTGGCGTGCTTGATCAACTATGTGTAAGCGCGCGCCTTAATCTCCGAGCCCACTATCGTCGCGATGTACTCACTTTCAAAACTTTGACGGACATGGCTCTCTACCGGTGATATCGACGATTTACGCCTTCGTCGAGCGTCACTCCATCCGCCCGACGCTTTGTGGACTGGTTTGGAGGTTATTTGGATATATATTGTTGCTTTCATCAACAGGAATGGCCAAATCAGACCTGCAGTCTCAGCATGTCCCTTACTTCATCTACTCCAGGCCTGGAAGCCTTCATTTGCCTCCTCTGGCGTTTGGCTCTGAACACCTTGAAGATGGGTTAACCCCAGGTGACCGGGTATAGCGAATGAACATCTTCCCCCGCAAACCCGCTTTCCCCTTGTGTCTTCCCCATCAAGCTGGCCCGCTCCTCCGCCTATCTGCGATGCATGCAGCTATACCCCCGTTTTTCCCTCTACCCGACGGGAAGAGGCTTGCACGGGTTCCTCACACGTTACTGTCAACCGCATCACGAGGGAGTATACCCCCCATCAAGTTCAGCACAAACGGGCTTCCCGGAATACGAGTCAAGGATGTTCTCAAGGCTACCGTTCTGATCGACGGACCCAACGACCGAATTTTCGAGCACCGTGGTTGGCGCATGACGAATATCGCGCTCGAGGCAAGCTTTATAAATCAATTTATCGATTTCAAAACGCTCATCTGGAATGTCGCAGTGGCCTGGGTATGTTCCCCGCGCTACCAATGATTCCAGCCACCTGAGGCTCTCTACGACAGTCGACTTCGTGCCCATCACTCGGAGCCAACTCGCCAGCGAGATCTGTAGCCTCCTCTGGCATTACAGCTATAAAGTCGTTGTGAATCATTGGATCCTCCTATCCGTAGCCTTCTACTGCTCACGAGTACTCTTCAGGGGAAGTCGGTTACGCGTGGCTTTGAGCGTTGGGCTTTGGATCCAAGCGCGGTCCATGTAAACGACATCTGGCTGTTGTCGCTCCACTACTACAGGAACGTCTGGGTCCCTGAATTTTACGTCAAGCATTGAACGGTTGGCGTCCGGATTTTTAACCTACCAGCATCACCTCGCCTTTGATACCATTGCATCCTCTTAATCACATACCACGTACACTCATATTGGATTGTCACTTTATAATTCTAGACTAAAATCAGTATAATATCGGCCCCTCGCACTCATTGTATCTTGATCGCGGTTACATCCGATTGTAATGATTGGAGACAACGCAGTGGGGGTCGCAAGCATGTTGACTCTTGTGCAAAAGTCAGTGAACGAATGACCGGAATTGCCGGCGGGTGCTGTTCGTTGTTACCTATTTAGGACATTGCCGTGCCTTTCATAAAGGTTGTGGTACGATTCTACGCGAGGCTACAACGGGAGTACTCCACCTTTTCTCTTCCTCCCACCGTTGCCAGCGATAACGTCCTGGGACGATAATAATACTATCTGCTTGAAACAAATTACAGGAATTTAACAAGAATTTAACAACTAGCAATCGCATATCCTCGACGACCAGCAGAAGCCATGCCTAGCGTACCCCGTGTATCGCCCGCTACGGGGAACCCAACGCCGCCCTCGTACATCCACACAACCAGCTCCAACTTTGTTGACAGTTCAGGACGCACCCTCCTCCTCCGGGGGGTCAACCTTTCCGGGTCCTCAAAAGCCCCCGTTGGGCAGCCCTCCTACGTCTGGGACGGATTCTGGGAGACTGCGGAGCGGGGTGGAGAGAGCTTCGTCGGGCGTCCACTCAACCTGACAGATGGGTCTGCGGACGTCCATCTCGCGCGCCTTAGAGGCTGGGGATTCAATATGATTCGTTTCCCCGTTACGTGGGAGGCACTCGAACATGCGGGACCGTGAGTGCTTGTGCCCTGGCGGCATGTTGTTGATCTTTGGACGTGCAGTATGCTGATTGCGCGTAGAGGAAAGTATGATTATGAGTTTATGGACTATACGATAGAGGTTCTTCGGAAGTGCAAGGAATATGGTTTCAAGGTATTCATGAACCCCCACCAAGACACCGTGCGTCCCTATTCCCCCACTTTTTTCTGGCAGCACCTGAGCCTGGGGTGTAGTGGTCCCGCTTCTCCGGCGGTTCTGGTGCTCCATATTGGACACTCCCCGCGTGTGGCATCGAGCCACGTAACTTCACGGCCACTCAGGCTGCTATCCTCCACTGCGAATACCCCACCCCTCAAACACGCGACTGTGCCTCCCTCCCCGCCATGATCTGGTCGACTAACTACGGCCGGCTCGCCTCCCAAACACTCTTCGCCCTCTTTTTCGCCGGGAGCACTTTCGCGCCCAAATGCATCATCGACGACGTGAATATCCAGGAATATCTCCAGGCGCACTTCACTGAGGCCTTTGGGCGCCTCGCGGACCGTATACGCGACGCGGGGGACTTGTTCGAGGAGGTGGTGATTGGGTGGGATAGTATGAATGAGCCGTATGAAGGGTTCGTGGATTATCAGGATCTCAACAGCGTCCCGACGAAACAGGGCTCGACACTGAAGAAGGGGACGTTCCCCACGCCCGCGCAGTCTTTCCGCCTGGGTATGGGCAAGGCGCAGACGGTAGACAACTGGTCGTTTGGGTCCCTTGGGCCGCGGAAAGACGGGACTGTCACTATTGACCCGAAGGGCGTTAAGATGTGGCTGGACCCGTCAATCGAGGTGGACGGTGTGCACCCCATCTGGGGGTGGAAGCGCAGTTCGAAGTGGGAACTCGGTACGTGTGTCTGGGCACAGCACGGTGTATGGGACGTCGAGACGGGGTACGTCCTCCTCCCCGAATACTTCCGCTACCTCCCCTCTCCCTCCACCAAAGACGAAGTTCACTTCCTCCAAGACTTCTGGCTTCCTCAATTCACGCGATATGCCGCACGCATCCGCCAATCCCACCCCGAAGCCATCCTCTTCGTCCAGCCGCCCGTGTTCGCGCAGCCCCCACCGATCGACGAGCGCGTTCTCCGCGGACGCGCATGCTACTCGACGCACTACTACGACGGGCTCACGCTCGTCACGCGGCACTGGAACTGGTTCAACGCCGACGCGCTCGGGCTCCTCCGCGGGAAATACTCCAACACCCTCCAAGCCGTGAAGATCGGCGAATCCGCCATCCGCGCCTCCCTCCAGTCGCAGCTCGGCATTCTCAAGTCCGATGCGGTCGTCCTCGGCACGGGAGCGTACCCGACGATCATCGGCGAGATCGGGGTGCCGTTCGACATGGACGAGAAGCGCGCGTACGGGTGGACGGATGGCGGGCGGTATAAGGGGGATTATGGGCGCCAGGAGAGGGCGCTGGACGCGTCGCTGAATGCGGCGGATGGGGTGAATGGACTGAGCTGGACGGTGTGGACGTATTGCGCGGATAACTCGCATGAGTGGGGGGATGGGTGGAATATGGAAGATTTGAGCCTGTGGAGTGAGGATGATCTGAGGGGGGGTAATAAGGAGGTAATTGGTGGCAAGGGAATGGGAGGGCCGGCGGAGTCGAGGGTTGGGTTGTTGTACGCTTCGCAGAGCGTGTCGGGGACGATGACACCTGTCATTGGGACGATCACGCCTGCTCTGGGAACGATCACGCCCGCCACAGCCTCCCGCCTCTCCTTATCTACTCTCCCCGTTGAAGAGCAAGACTCCAGTATCGGCATCACGAAGCCAATCGCCACGAATTCGCTATACGCATCCCTAACAGATGGCGCACGCGCCGTGCGTGCGTTCTGCCGCCCGTGGCCTGTTGCTGTCGTGGGGACGGTGCGGGACGTGCGGTTTGATATCGGGAAGGCGTTCTTTAAGCTGGTAGTGAGCGTGGGGCCGGGTGATAGGCCTGTTGCTGTATATGGGAATGGAGTGGATGAGGATGAGGAAGATGGAGGGAAAGGGAAGAACGACCTACCGACGGAGATATACCTCCCCCTCGTACACTTTGCTGCAGATAGGTGCGTGGGGCGGCTGGGCGAGCAGCAGGTCGACGGCGAAGATGATGACGCGAGCCGATCAACGAGCGGGACGATTACGCCATCGGTCGGGTCGACACTTACGCTCCCATCGAGCGGTGGCGCGTGTGAGCTGGACGTGGAGGTGAAGGTGTCGGAGGGGCGGTGGGAGGTGGAGGGGCAGATGTTGCGGTGGTGGTATAGCGTTGGGGAGGGCGAGAAGGAGGTGTGGATTGAGGTGCGGCGCGGCAAGGGGGCGATTAAGACACGCGAGGAAAGGGAGAGGAGGGCAAGGGATGGGTGTGTAGAGTGGTTGGGGCTGGGTCAGGGGGGTGTTTGCCCGGAGGGTTGTGTTGTGATGTGATGAGTTGTTCATGGAGTGAGTCGTGGTGATGGAACGCAGAGTTGGACGGGTACGCAATAAAATTGTGTTAATATCTATGTACATTCTTCTGGACACGCAGACTTATAGTTATTGTAGCATACATGTGTATATCTATTAGAAATACGGGTAGAATGATGAGGTCGAGGAGGGATCTTGGGTGTGGACACTGGAATTGCACTGTGGAGGGGGCATAACATAGAGTGGTAAGGATATGAGTGAGGATTGTAGGGGTACAGTGTATGACGGCACAAATGGGGGCGGGGACACGAGTTCGACAGGTGCAGGCGAAAGCGGGGCAGGTGGGGTTAAAGGGCGGGCAAATGGATGGAGAGATAAACTCATAGGGCAGCAAAAGGCACGCGGGGGAGCGCTTGACGATGTGGTAGAAGAGTCATGGCGCGGGATATAGCGAGTGGGTATGCAATTGAGAGATTATGATGATACTTATCTACAACCATTCCCTTTCCTGGCCGACGTAACATACAAAACGATGGTCGCTCCTCCGTGTGTACACCTCAGATGTGCTATGAGGGCTCTTGTGCAGGGAGGGAATCATTAGAAGGTGGCGTTGACGCCGATCTTAGTGCAGGAGCAAGCTGCACACGCGGAACCTTCAACGGAGTGTCCTCAAACTCAGCCCACCCGCCCCTTAGCCCAATCTCCACGACCCGCTCCAATATCCGTGCCAGCTCGTCATTCCGCGCTCTTTCCCCCTCGCACTCCTCGACTCGCGCAGTGAGTTCTTGAACGGAGAGGGTTAGGTTGTGGACGGATGTGGTGAGGTCCTCGAGTCGGTCGTCGACGTCGTCGCGTCGCTTAGACTGGTTCCGCGAGGTGCGGTATGATTCGCCGAGGATGAGGAGGGCGGCGACAGAGAAGAGGAAGCCTTCGGCGAGGGCGTTGGCGCCGTTCTCGATGGCGCTGGTGGGCATCGAGTGAACCTCTATAACACGCGCAGACGAGGACGGGGTGTACTCACCGAGTCTCCGAGAGCGGGCGCACGTGTTGTCGGGCAGGCTCGCCGAGGATGTTGGTGCGCAACTTTATCTCGCCCATGTACATCCTGTTAGCGAGGGAGACACATATGGAGCGGAACGTCTCGTGCCTGCGTGGGTGGGCTGCGTTGAGTCACGGGGCTGGATGGAGTACCGGACTCACTGCTTAGCCTGGTTCTTGAGCTGTGCGCTGATGGGCTTTGCGACGGTCTCCCTTGGGCCACTAAGATGACTGGCACACGGAAGATAAGCTGAGGTACTCACTCGGATTAGTAGGGTGGCGAGTTTGACTGTGGCCATCGTTAAGCAAGGAGGGAATGCTGCCCAGCACTCAACTGGTTCCGATAAGTGATCGTAACTTTCCGGCCGAAGGCTGCACGTCACCAAAGTGCGACTGCCGGCGAGAATAACAACTGTGTTCGCAGTAGCTGGCACGACGTTAGTTCTACGTATAGATTCGACCAAGTTCGGCTGCGAAGGTGAGCTGCGAGTGTTAGTGAATATTCTGAGTTACAGGAAACTGTGGTATGTGCAAGTTGTGGTTTGGAGAACGTTCGCTCGGCAAAGCGGATCGGAGTCCCAAAAACCCGCCAGGCAACGAGAGGACCCCCGCGTATCGGCTTGGATGTGGTATCCACTAGGCGGACGGAAACCACCCTAAAAATGGCCCAATGTCCGATCCCAATGCTGACGGAAGGGCCGAAAATCTGGCAAATGTCCGATCCTGGGAGGCGGACGGGTGGGGTGCGTCGGTAGCAATGTCCGATCGGATCTTCGGACGGATGAGGCTTCGACGGCATGATCCACCCACCGCCGGCAAGCCCCCAGTCAACCATGCACGTCGAGTGCACGTCGTCATATGCAGTGCGCTGCGCATTGTTGTAACACGACCT